>QJNX01000238.1:2710-99429 GCA_004155925.1 Monosporascus sp. MG133
GGGGGTTTAGATTGACAGATAAAGGGGAGAAGAGGTGCAGGGAAGATAAAAAGGGAGAAGAAACCTACTGTCGCGGCACCGGCCTTGAAGCCGGCGATGCGGGCGGCGGTGTGCTGCCAGCTGTCGGCGGGGACGATGGCCTTGAGGATCTCGCTGGTGGCGTCCCACAGCTTGTCGTGGTCAGCGCCGAAGAGGACGAGCACGCGGTTGGACTGGGAGTTGAAGGACGAGGGGACGTGGCGCAGGGCCTCCTTGACGATCTCCTCGAAGCGCTCCTTGGAGATGGTCAGCTCCTTGTTGAGCGCGTAGTAGGTGCGGCGGGCCTTGATGAGGTCCAGGACCGCGTTGGCAGAGATGGGAGTCGACATGGTGGCGGCGGTGGGCGAGGGGATCTTGATGTTCCGGTTCGAGGTCGTCGTCTGCGCCTGCGGTTTCACGAGCGAGCGTTGTGCTGTGGTGGTGCTGAGGGGTCTGTTGGAGAGGGACTTCGGAGCCGAGCTGGACGATGGACGCTTGAGATATGCGAGGGTCCGTGTAGGATGTGGTTTGGTTAGGCGGGTAAATGATGTTGAGGCAACTGATGTTACCGTGAGTGGGCGCATCATGGTCTACTTATAGCTACCTCCTAATGAATCCCGGCGAGACTAGTATGCGTAATCCCTTACAAAAATGAACTGTTAATGGAACGGGGCTAGAGTTGCACAATCATTAGCTGTGATCGAAACGAGCAGAAGCACACCTGTACGGCAAGTTCATGCTACCTTGGCCCCGTTTTGTCTCAAAGATAATGGTGCAATCAATGTCTAGAGTGGCTCCAGTGACGCACATGAACATCAAGGTCCATGTCTTTATGTCTCCACGCATCCATCGGGAGTCCATACAGTATGTTGCGTACATCAGCATCAGGTAAGAAGAACACAAACGAATTACTAATTAGGGAATTTGTTCCTCGACCGCCCCACTCGTCTGGCCCGTTCTGGTCAGCTCGGCCGTGGTCAACCTTCCGGCCATCTGGAAACGCCATCTCACTCTTACATAGAATGTATGTAACAAGCTGGCGTGTGAGGAGCGGTTAAGCTCGATTAGATAAACAGTTTACGAGCGCGGCTATCTAGGATAAATTGGTCGGCCGGTCACTGTGACTGCTGAATCAAGGCTGACACATGATCTGTTTAGGTCCTTGGAAATCGCCCCATGGGCAATATCCATGGATACACAATACACACCGTTGGGAGGAAGAACAATGTTAGATAGGGTCGGAGGTTCGGCAGATGGTTTCAAACCCGGCAAAAGGTGGGGGTGATGGTCAGAAGGACGGCGCCGCCGCGGGCCCAGCGCAGATTACAATTGCTGACATATCCGTACATAATCAAGGCTCAAGCGGAGTAATGCTTTGAAATTCTAGCTGCGAAGCGTCGCGGGAGCTACATACCTACGTACTGCAGGTACCTAAGTACAGTCGGATAGCGCTAAAGCTGTATTCGAGGTTCACTCCCCGAGAATCCCACTATCTCTCGGTATCGTCGCCTATCGGGTTGTACAGGTACCATCATCACACCTTCCTCTCTATCTTGATGGAGGGGTGAAGCTTTGGAGCCGCGCATAAATGTTCCATATTCTTTCCAAAAGGAGAAGTTATAGAACCCTCCGGAATGCTTCGGTTCGAAGTTGTGCTTTTTATTGTGTGAAGTATAGCAACTTTACGCGATGTGACAAAACACCTAAGGCTATACGATGGTCTCCGAGTTTAATAAGTCATGGTTAATACTACGCGTCCGTTCTTTACTCTCCGCTGCGCACATCTGCCGCCGCTTAATATTTCGAAGCACGGATAAACGAGCGGCTGCAACCTCTCGTCCTTCTGGATTACCCGCTTCCCATTCTGGCGGGTTTCTACTTTAGCGCGCCCGGCTTCTATGTCTGCGGTTATCCGGTGTCTGATAGAATACTACTAAGAGACTGCGTCTTAAGCTTGGGGAGCCGCCCTTGCTATGGCCGGCCACACCGAGGAAGGCCATTCGCCTAGTTAGACGTTCCTCTTTCCGACTATGACGGGGAGGGGAAGGGGCCGGGGGGATTCTGACCGCCTCGCCTGACGAACATAGTGATATACTGTATGCATGCTACCGGACCATTGGGCCTCCTATGCGGGTTTGAAGAACTCGAGGGATGAGAAGAAACTGGCATACAGATAACAGCACGGTATAGATTATGTGATGATACTGTATCGTACCGCATGTGTCTGCTAAAGGGTTCACTTCTAACCCCCCTAAAAAAACAGCTCTCTTTATCACACAGTCCAGCAAGAGCCGAAGTGGTATCCTATTACGGGAAAGTTTGTTATATTACAAGATAACCAGGCATCAAATCTGGTAGCCCCTCTTCGAGAGAGTATGGAGGGCCTTTATGAGGATCTTATCCAAAAACTAAGTAGTCCGATCGAGTCAGGAAGCAAGTCATGCACGTCTTTAAAACACATACCCAAGGGTATACAATATCATTCGCACAAACTTTTAAGCCGAAGCCTTGTCATAAGGACAAAGTACTCCATCTACTTATAGGAGTATATGTAGGTCCCGGTTCTCCGGGGTTTCAGCTCGGTCATAAAAGGTCGGCCGAAGCCGTCCTTCGGAGACCTACAGTAGAATCGCGTATTACGGAAATAAGCAACATATTCGGCCGACACAGCATTCTATATATACACTAGGCAAGTGTCTAACGGCAAATATATACAAGAATTGCCCGTCGTAGAAGAGGCAAAAGGCAATGCGCGCTCATCTCTAAACCGGAACGACTATTCTTTTTCCCATGCCGAGATGCGTCCTTTTGATGCTGACACCCCCCGTTGTTGCGCTCATTGGGGGCAAGAAGCTATGATCGAAATGGTAGTTTTGCAGCCCGAGCTTGCGCGACGGCTCCAGGACAAGAGTCTCTATGTTGCCAATTTTCCCTCTCCGAAATCCAGCGCTATGAACATGAAAACAAATGCACCCCCGCCGGTTTATCGATAGGAAAGATGACAAAAGCACCATGATATCACGTTTCCCTGATACCAATCGATGCTTCAGTCTGAACGAAAAGCACTCAAGTGTTACCAAGTTTCGGCGATGTACTGGCCGACGTCCTTCTTGAGTTGCCAGAACTTCTGCGCCTCGTCGTGTTCTAGATTTCCCTTCTTCATCGCGACCTTAACCAAGGCCTCTTCGACGCCTTCGCCCATGCCCTTGGAACTCCCGCACACAAAGACGCGGCCGTCGACGGAGTTGATGATGTACCAAACCAGGTCCGCCTGGTGAACAACTTCCTCCTGGACGTAACGACCCTCACCACGACGACTTTGGATCACGCGCTTCACCTCATCTTCGTGTACGCCCCATTCTCCGCTATACAGTTCGTCGACGAGCGCGTCGCGACAGCCTTGAAGCACCCACACCTTGTTGGCGCAGTTTGCGTTCTTCAGGCGCCGCTGGACGAAGCCACGGAACGGCGCGACACCGACGCCAGCCCCAATAAGGAGCATCGGGCCATCAGACACAAATTGCTTCGCCAGCGGATTGGCCATGAGCCCTTTGAACATGGGGATGTATAACTGCGGCATCTTTACGCCCGCCTTTCTCATTTCCGTGTATTTGATCGATTGACGTTCGAAAAAGCCAGATCCGATGCCGGTTCGAGAACCATTCCTCCAATCCGACGTCTCGTGCACGGTGACAGCGATCTCGATTAAGCGGTGTTGCTTGCCATCCCGAATCTCGTATGACTCATGCGGGTCATTGGAGAGGGAGTAGAACCGCGGCATCAGGGGCTGGAGAACCGAAAGTAGCAGGTCCAACGGCGGCTTGGCAGAAGGGAAAGCGTGGAGGAGCTGAGATATGGTGATGTGCGGGCCGGTACGGAAATCGCAGAAAGCTCCTTGACCCTCTCCGGAGCAAAGGAACATCAGCAGCTTCTGCTCATTAGAATCATGTGCGTGTTCGGCCAAGACTCTCAGCAAAGGTTTAGTTGGCGGGTAAGATTGAATGTCCGAGCACCAAGTCAAGAGGTCCCTTCGAGTGGTTACCAGTTCCCTTGCTTGATCATCGCCCCAGACAGTGGGCCACCGACCACGCGTAGTGCGTAACAGCACGGGTTTATCGCGCAGAAAGCGAGGGACCATGAGCAGATCGAGGAGCTCCTCGACGGCAGCTGGGTCGTTGGGCGCAGACACACCGATGGCACCGCCAACCTTGAAGTCCGTTCCGGTTTCTTCGGGATAGTCGGTGACGTCAAGGTCGAAATGGTAAGTGCGCTTCTCGGCACCGGGTCTTGTTAACTCGCGGGTGTTATGAATCTTGGCTGGGAAAACGTTGTAAGGGGGGTGCGGCTGGACAAAAGACGGGGGCTGAATCGAGGTGTCAAGATCCTCGAGGGATGGATTCTGCATAATTTTCTCTGAAGTAACTGCAGAATCCGTCGCAATGTCCGAGTCGGCGCTACTACCGAGGGAGATTCCGGAGTCGGGAGGTGAAGGTGGGTTCGAGGTATGTCGAATGGGTTTCAGAAAGGCTGTTTGCTCTGGTAACTCGGTGACGTTTGTTAGGATGGTGGGAAGACTGTCGTCGACGCTCAGGCTCAGAGAACGAAAAGCATCGTTGTCCGGAAGCGTGATATGTTCGTAGTCTAGACCCTCCTTTTTCTTCTGCACACTCATGCAACAGCCGCCCCCACAACACCTGTTAATCAATTGCTGGGTGGACTCGCCGGTGATGCGTTGGACGTCGGCTGGGCTCTGGGCGATAAGCCTTGTCGAGGCGCGTCGCCTTTTCGGAGGCTCTGGTTGTTGCAGTTCATCTTGATCTTCCGAATCCTCGGAAAAGGTAAGGGATGGTGCGATAGAGGGTGTGCGTGGTTCTTCGGGGACGCAATTGATCACTGCCTCAGCGAGCAATTGCTCAATCTGAGACGGCATGTCTGTTATAATCGTAATCGCTGAAAGATGGTCGATCCCAATCTGGAAAGGTAAAGATCCTATAGGATACCTAGATGCCTTGGTCGGCGTTAAGGAGGGGAGTCGTTTAGGTAACGCGGGAAGAAGATATTGGTGGCGACAACTGGAGAGTTGGTGGGTGCAGTATGGTAAGTCCTTCATGTTGACGCGTTTGTTAGGACACCCCCCCATGAGCTGACGTTAATGTGTATGGAAGTACCTACCTGGATATCCCACTATAACATACCTCGGATGGGTGTGTCCAGATTGATAAGACCACCTTGGAATTCACCACCAACCTCTACTTAGCAAGGAACTTTAGCAAGTCGACCGAGTTTGTACAGAATAGACGCAGTCGGCAAATAGTAGTAATGGATCGTCTTTTTGAATCTTTGTTGCCACCACGATGGAGAAACCCAATCGACAATGTGCAGACAGGAAAATACAAAGCGGAACTATCAACTCGAAACGAGGCGCAAGGTGTTCCCAGTGCTATGACGACGGTGACAGCTAAAAGTTGTTCGGCTACACAAGGGGTGCAAGATGTCTGTCACACACAATCGGGGTTCAAGAAGAGAGGGGGCCGAATATCTAAGATGAGAACGGAGAGGGCAAGATATTAATTATATTGTACCTCACATGCCGGGAACAAGGACCAAGGCTGGAATTGCCGACCCCCGTACGATGCGATCTCCTGATCCTTTAGTGATTAGTGTATGAGACGATGACATGTGCTATTAGAGTGAGTTAATATGACCGTACCTGGGGCGGTATTCGGGTCGGTTCTTTATCAGATGCGATAATGTGGCAACGGCTTGCGGCAATCAAGGTCTAGGGGCTATTTTATCCAATTACCTGTCGATCATCCGTAAATGAAAGAAAGAATAATTCTTGGGCCAGCCAAAGTACCCTTGTCAAATGCTCCGATGCTTGCTCCGGTCTCACAGTCTTGCATGTACTTGCTTATTGTATTCACCCTGCACTTATCTGCTAGACGGCCACAAGGCGTCAGTACTAACAACCATAAGTAGCTGCTAGCCGGTACGTTGCCCTAAATGGAAATGGTTAGCCACTAAGAGCCTTGAAACCCACTAAAATTTCTTTTCGGGGGAAGCTGATTGGGTCATATTCAAAGATGAAAAAATAAGGCTTGGCGTAGTTACAAAATATTGTCGTGATGACGCCCTGAGGCCGTCTATCGGATAATTTCAAGCCGGTTCATAAAGTATCGAGACGTTATCTTGATCACCTCATCTGCCTCCTTGTCTCTTTCATATTAATAATGTTTCAGGCGCGACATAAAGAGAGCTGCGGGTGAGTAAGAAGTGCAAATACCTAACGTAAGCAAAGAATCTAAATCGGGTCGTAATCAGTGATCAATGCATGCATACATTATGATGTTGGGCCCCAACTGATGTTTTAACGATTGCACAATATTTTCGTCAGCATATGCCATCCGGCTTTGCGAAAATCGGCATCTATCTTACCCCAGACGATCGACTTATCAGGCAATCGACTTATCGGGCAAGTAGCCATGCCAGGCATCTCAATGCTTGGTCTAGCCGGTAAACACGGAGAAACGAAAACTGGAATCAAGGCGGCTGGACCAGGCAAATCCAAAAACGTCAATCAGATCAGCTTGAGGCGGAAAACTGCAGGTGTAAAAAAAGGAGGGAGGTTTCCAGCTCGTCATTTCCACTCAACAAACATTTTGGTATTGCATCGAACTCGGTACTGTAATCCTGTAATCCTGTCATCGTTTTTACGAGGAGAACCTATGTATAAAACTGATTGTCCGCCTCGACCTGCCTAGAACATAATGCCAAGCGAAAAGAAGACCGACGGCGTCCCAGTCTAATCGCCGTACATAGTATAGAGCCTTCAGATCATCGGACTCGTTACTGACATTATTATTTGCTTATGCATAGTTTATCGGAGTGCTCCAGTTTCAGTACGTGTACGGAATTCTGCCGGGAGGCCCAAAATTGAAATCACTTGCATTCTGTGCTAATGCGACTCTGCCTTTATCTCGGCGTCCCACTATGTCGCACCACAGACTGCAGGTTCTCTTATCTTATCTACTTAGCTTACGCAATGAAAGTGAGGCATGGACACAGCCGATCTTCGAGAAAACCTTCTGAGAAGGATTCTAAATACGTGCTAGTCTTATGCCAGCTTTTGTCGCTCCGGGGGGCTCCGTCCCTCCCTTTGGGGGAACCCAGGTTGCTCCCTTACTCATCATTCGTAACGTCGCTTCGCTCCAAGGTGGCCCCCGCCCCCGCAAGCGGGGAGCTGTTAAAAGCAGTTGGAAGTGTTCTGTGGGGCTAACGCATCTGGTAAAATTGAAGCTATTCAGAAAACCTTAAGAGCCCGCAATACTCAACAAGCGCAATACCACTCCAATATGCCATTGACCGGGCATCTGTAACACCCGCATGCCAAGCTTGCATCCTGACAAGATCAGGGAGAGAAACGTCAGAATACTGAGTAGCACCCGGATGAGGTCCGTTGATCAAGCTCGAATCCAATGAATGCTTCGTGCAAAACTCAGTAATATATCCCGTAATGTCCATCGCGGCCGAGCCCCAAGAAGAAAGTAACCTCTCCCTTAAAAGACCAACATCCGCAAGAAACAATTCGCGACGCGATGATGAAAGCGCCGCATCAATTTGCTGTCGAAGTAGGAATCCTACCCACCGGCCCTATCTAACGTCAGTGACTATACCGTCATGATTGAATTAAAATGACAAACATACCGTCGAAGGAGGAACCCCAGACGGACCCAAATGGCCATAACCAGGACCTCCAGTCGTAACAGAGCCACCTCCAACACCAGTAGAACTGAGAGGCGGAGGAACCGCAACAGGCGGAACGAGACGCGTCCCAATAAATTGAATCCAGCGCTCGAGATTCTCAACTCTGGCAAGCAATCGTTGAATATCCTCAGCATTCATGACCGAATGGCAAGGAGGCGGACCGATTAAGCCTTGAAAAGACATCGTGACGTCTGCTAAAACAAAACAAGAAGGCCTCACAAAGATTTGATACCCAATTTGAAAACGTCACGTTATTCCTTGATTACATAATAAAAAGTAAGGCATGATCACAGCCCAACCTCGAGAAACCTTCTGAGAAGGTTTCTAAATACGTGCTAGTCTTATGCCAGCTTTGTCGCTCGGGGGGCTATCCAGTTACAATTCGAATCTAGAAAAGAACTAGAAGTAATAATAAATCATTTTGATAAGTATCCTTTGATTACTCAAAAATTTAAGGATTATATACTATTTAAACAAGCATTTAATTTAGTTACCGTCCCTCCGTTTGGGGGAACCCAGGTTGCTCCCCTTACTATGTACTCATCTTTCGTAACGTCGCTTCACTCCAAGGCGGCCCCCCGCCCCCGCAAGCGGGGAGTTGTTAAAAGCAGTTGGAAGTGTTCTGTGGGGCTAACGCATCTGGTAAAATTGAAGCTATTCAAAACTTACCTCTCCTCCTGCAGGTGGAAGACCATCTGAACCTGGACCCCCCGCAGTCCTCCAGACTCAGAAGGCCCTCCTGCAACTGGAGGTGGAACTATCACCGGAGGAACAAGACGAGGACCGATAGATTGAATCCATCGCTCCAATATTCCAACTCTTGCCTGAAGGCGAAGAATATCAGTTGAATTGGATGCCGTAGTACCCGGAGGCGGCCCAATCAACACAGTAAAGGATATCGTGAAACTGAAAATACGATGATAAACGACACATACAAAAACCCGACAGCAAGAAAAGTGCGGGGAGCCAAATACCTATATGTGCTATGAGAGTGTGGTCATGGTCGCACCCTGGCCGAGAGAGGATCTTAATCTCGGCTGGCGGCTGTTCCTGGGAAAGTAAAGGCGGCTTACGTAATAAATGTAAGGCAGGGTTACAGCCGAGCCGTCGGATAACATTAATCGTGAATCAATCTTATCAATCTACTCTGCTCGGACACTATCAATCTCATCTAATCTGATACGCCTCCGACATCGGCCGGCTGGGAAAAAGCTTCCCGTGCATAATCGTACGTGTCCACTCTCCACGGGCCACGAGTCGTCTGGAGCAAATGGATCTGATAACTCGGAAATGAGCTTCTCGCGTGCCCACTAGAAACTGGACAGAATCCATCCACCCGGATCGCAGTCGACTAACATCCCCGAGCACACGCAAATTTCGAATGCCGAGCCGCTTCTCTCCACTTTCCACACAAAGTACCCGGGGGGCCCGGGTGGGGGCCCTGTACGTTGTGTCAAATTGCACGGCGCGTCAAATAAATCGGCGGTCAAGGGCTCAAGGGCCAATAGAAGCCCGCGTCATTTCCGCTGGGCCCGTCTGACAGCCATTAATTATCTGATCCGATCTGATAAGATTCTAAAACATGTCTCGCTCGTCTGATCCCGGAAAAGCAACGTTCGACAAGGGTGTATGGATGCTTAGGTTATTCCCAAGTCGAGGCTAGCAGGTGGTTGACACAAAAATACGCGCACTTTCAACTGACTGTCTAACGGCTCCTTAAATATTAACTTATTAGTTACAACAGATAGGTATATACGGAAAAGTTCAGGTTATTATTAATCATTCTCTTTAGGGGAATTTTATTTATTTATTTATGTTTTTATTTAAAAATCGTTTGTAAAATCTTTAGACTATTTGGGACGCCACGAATTTTTGTGTCAACTACCTGGAGCATTTTTCTCTCTTTTCTTTTTTTTCCGAATGGCCCAAGGCGGGTGAACTGGCGGCAGGCCGGCAACCGAGGCTAGCTACTTTAATTACGAGGGTGATTGTCACGTCACGGCGGCGTCCCCGTCGGGCACAGTCCATCTATTGAGAAACAAGCGATCATGCCATACGAGGCTACCTGCCAACAGTTGTCAGAATACCCCTGAATCTCAAGGCAAGGAAAGCGTGTCCGGTGAGCACCGTGCAACTTTTTTTGTTTGTCAGTCTTCTTCGCCCGCTGTCCCGTGAACTCCCGGATGTCCAGTTCCCCCTTGATGAAGTGGCCAAGGTCAGGAATTTAAGCCACTTATCTATATTCTTCGCCCGTGAGAATATTAAGGCAACACTCGGTATTAATTTAAGCCAGCATAGACCACCAGAACTGTTTGCTAAATCCAACCCGAATATTGGCACCGTGTAGTTCGTACACACTGGGAGGAAAAAAGAGTATATAGCATCGTGTGATTGTGTGAGACCTATAAAGCTATCTTAGACGGCTCGACACCGTGCCCCTGTTATCCTCGCCGACATTAAAACTCCTTTCGTTAGTAACTCCGCCACAACATCTTCCCAGGACGAAAGCATGCACGTTCTACTGCCTATCCCCGCCGTCTTTTGGCGTATGAGGCTTGCGGAAATGGAGATATGGTACTGTCAACAGTGATACTATCAGAAAGGCATAATCCTGTGTCGGTTTCTTTAGGATTATACTGAATTCTCTCTCCCCTTTCCAGCGGATTGTCCGGTTGCATCCATCTTAAATTGCCCTTTGGCAAAGGCCTACGCTTAGGACGGTCTTCGGTTGGCGTTTGGCCCATCGGACCTCCGAGCATCACATGATTTCGTGTTTAAGCTTTGTTGCGCAGACTAGCAAAGCCAATTTCAAAGAAATGGCCGCTGGAGGTGGGCGTTATATATCTATGTTTTCCTAGATCTCCGGGAAGAGCGTGCTCACGATAGCCTCTATCCACTAACTAATGTTTGCAACGCTGTCTGTTATGATGGATGAGAGTCGAATCAAAGTAGCCATTGCAGGCGGAGGCATTGCCGGACTCGCCCTCGCGGCCGGACTCGTCAAGAAGCCGCATATCGACGTGCACGTCTACGAGTCAGTACCGGAGTACAAGGACGTTGGAGCGGGGCTGGCGCTCCATCTGAACGCCATCAAGGCGATGAGCCTCATCGGCCCCGAGGTCCAGCAAGCATACTTCGACAAGGCGCTGATGATGGGCGAGGAGGACCAGGTCATGGCAACAGAGGTCATACTCGCACAGGGCCTACACAGTGGGCAGCTGGTCGCGGAGCTGGGCAAGGCAAAGGGCCGGAAGACGGTCAGCCGCGCGGACCTACTCGACGGCCTCACGGCGCTGCTGCCTCGCGACCGCATTAGCTTCGACAAGAGGGTGGTCGGCATCAAGGAGCGACCGGCTACTACTTCCTCCGGCCGGCGTGCCGAGGTCCTGCTCACCTTCAAGGACGGCTCTCAGGCCTCGGCCGACTGCCTCCTCGGCGCCGACGGCGTCCACAGCTTCACCCGGAGCTACCTGCTGGGCGCGGACCACCCGGCGACGGCGCCCAAGAACCACGACGGCTGGCGCATCTACCGCACCATGGTGTCGACCGAGGAGGCCGTGCGGCACATCAACCCCAAGTGGACGCGGAGCGTACCGATCCTCCTGGGACCCCGGGGCCACATCAATTGCATCCCGCTAAACAAGAACACGCGGCTGAGCGCGGGCGTCGCCGTGCGCACGGGGGCCGAGATCACCGACGACGACGGGCACCCGCCTCCTCCGCTAGACCCCGACCTATACACCGACTACAGCGCGGACGCGCAGCAGATCGTGCGCCTCGTGGCGCGGGGCGACACGGCCCGCTCGTCCTGGGCGGCGGCGGACCACGACCACGCGCCCTTCTACGCGCAGGGCCGCGTGGCGATGTTCGGGGACGCGGCGCACGCGGCGCTGCCGTTTGCGGGCAACGGGGCGGCGCAGGCGCTCGAGGACGCGGCGGTACTCGACGCCCTATTCGGCGCCGTCGAGGAGCCAGGTCAGGGGATCGTGCGCGCGCTGCGCGCCTTCGACGCCGTGCGGCGTCCGCGCAGCCAGGCCGTCGTCGACATTGCTCGCACCTTCGGCCGCGTCTACGCCTACGCCGAAGACGACATGCACGAGGACCCGCCGCGCCTGCGGGCGTTCTTCGACCGCTGGGCTGCGTTCACGAACGAGTTCGACGTCGCGGCGCAGAACGCTGCGGCGCTGGAGATGTTCGCGGCGTTGGGGCAGCAGGAAGGGGATAGCGTGGATGGGGCCTAGGCTGGTTGTCTCTCTGGTGTTCTCGGTTTTCTTCACTTTGAACGTTGATCGCGTCTTGTCGAATTTAGATGGGTTTTCAGGTGCCCCATGCGGCCTTCAGTCAACAAGGACTTAGCTTGATAGCACTTTCACCACGGCTAAGGCCAAGTCGAACCGACTCGTGCATGAAACGTAAGGGCGAATCCTGATCTTTAGAAGACGGAAAAAGGTAGATCAAGGCAAGCGCGGTATCCCGAATGTAACCCAGGGATTGGATCGACGTACGAGTAACATAGTGTGTAGAGAGTTCCGGAGAAGATAGCTGAAAAGAAGCTTTGAAACTCTGCTCTTTAGCGGTTGAACTTGCCTTCAGCTGCTCTGAGACTTCAACCCCTGACCGTCTCTTCTCTACCGTCTCAAGTGGAGATTATCCATTCAGCATTATATACTGCAATACCATCCCATAACCAATTCACTAACAATCTCGCCGTTATTACCGAAGCACAATAACATTATTTACCATATGAAACGTGTAAATCATGCTCTTTAAACCCCGAGGCTTGAGATAAGGCAGCCCGGCTCCAGAATTTGGTGGAGAGTGTGCCAACGAGACCCCCTGAGCTGAAACCTTCTGGAACACTTTGCGTTCTCACCAAGGTAGCTCCAATTCCAGTAACTACAAAACCCAAGTAGTGCAAATGTTAAACATCGGCGTATCACTGCTCAGTTGATGGTAATCATTCCACTTCATTTTAAGAATGGCGAAATATTGCGTCATCCGCCCTTATCGGCTACCGCTGGTACCTATCAGTAATCTCCCGAATGTGCGGGTTTCGTATATGGAGAGACTAGACCGCCACCCACCACTGCTCCATGATCAAAAGTTCCCTGCCAAAATACAAAAGTCCCGCCACCTCGCGCTACGTAAATTCTCTGGATGCAATCCTTCGCTGCTGGGGCTAATAAGGAAAGAAAAGTAGAAGATCCATTCTCACGTCCAGAGAACCGTCCCATTCGCGGACCGCTTGTGAGCCGCAGGCTAGACTCGCCAAGGGTCGGAGACGAGTGTCCCGATCCCTTCACTGTGTCCCTGGGTCCCTTTGTCCCTGGGCCCGTTATGTTTCAGAGTCCCCAACGAATCGTCAGGACTCGAAAACAACCGCTCCAGGCTAACTAACAGATCTTGTCCGTGATCAATGGACAGGAGCCATAAAGTTCGAAACCTGACCCCCCGGAAAATGATACGTTACGCGCCGAAATGGACGTTTCGAAGCAACCGCGGCCCTCGCTTGCTCAGTTTCTACTTTGTGGCACAGCTGGCCGATTCTATATAACCTCGGGTCGTTCTTCCAATCCCAGCAGCCAACTAAGTAATAATTGTATACAACCATGCACCGGGCTGCTAGTTATCGCCTATATCTTCTCACCTTGCGTCCTTGGCCTGCTTCTTTGCATTAGTATATCTGTGGTTAACCATTTCTTTGCCTCATTGGGTGTCCTAGAATCGGAAACAGTCGTTGCCGGAGTGGAGCAGTTCGGCATATCCGCTTTAACATATCTTCGGCCTTGACTCCGATCGACCACTTACACCAAACGGTATTGAGTGTTATTCCGTTGCAATCCTCCTTTAATACTTTTACTCAACAGCAAAGGATTTACCCACTCAGAGGGCAGCTTTGATGAGCTAATAGCGGTTACCACTCGCTTATACTCCGTCAGACCTCTCTACTATTATCGGGTCGTCCTCCCGAACCTACAAGTAGCGCTAAGCGTCTCTGTGTTCTAACTACCTGTATTCAAACTTGCAGAACTTCTATAACAAAAGACCTACAAGGATGTGTGTCGTGGACGACTTGAGTACCACATTCCCGTCTCTTATTCCTCCAGCTTCCCGACCTTCTTCCTCGTCATTACATCTGCGGCTTCTCCCCTGTCCCTTCACGATGTCTTCTATGTCTGGAAGTCAACAGTTACCTATTGACCTTAGCTCGACAATGGATGTGTTGCCACTTCAACGCTTTGCTCTTGACCAGTTCAGCTTTTATATTATATTTGGCTCGATATTAATATGTGCCTGGCTATTCCAATCGAGTAAAGGGCGTAGAGTGTCCGCACCTCTCTATAAAGCGCCCAGGAGGAGATGGATGTTTGAAGCCGATGCATTAATTCGAGATAGCTACTCAAAGGTGGATATTACTCCTGAACCTCCGTCCACAGTCGCCACGAATGCTAAAACCGCTTTAGTTTAAGGACAAGGTCTACCAAATAGAGGCTACAGAAGGCCCTAGAATCATAATCCCAGTCAAATTCATAGCCGAACTCAAGGGCTTGCCGGAGGAGACTTTGAGTGCCTACGAAGCAGTTAGCGAGGTGCGTCTTAGATCAGTAAGATGTTGCCGACGATGTGCTGACTTTATTCGCAGGCTTTGCTGAGCCAATACACCCATTTCTCAGCAGGTGCTCATAACGAGACTCTGTCGAAGCTACTGAAGACCAACCTCTCCCAACGACTCTCACGATTAACACCGAAACTCAAACAAGAGCTCGAATTCATTACCGCCCAAGAGTTCCCCGAGTGTGACGGTAGATAGCCCACGGACCTGTATAAGCGATACCTTACTAAAAGACATCTAGAATGGACGCCCTTCAAGGCCCAGCCTTTCCTGGTCAGAACTGTCGCGCGGCTGAGCGGATGTTCGTTCGCCGGGTCGACACTCAGTCGCAACGAAGAATGGATGGATACTAGTGTCAACTACGCCACGACGGTCTTTATCGCCGCCATAAAATTGCAGTTCTTTCCCAAGTGGATGCGGCCAGTCGCCCAGTACTTCATCCCCGACTTCTACGCGATACCCCGAATGGTGGCAAAGGCGCAGGCCAAGCTTACCCCTATTATTGAAGAGCGGCTGCGCGACTCGGAGGTGCCAGGATACGAGAAGCCCGACGATTTCATCCAGTGGCTCCTGGACACGTTGCCCGAGCAGCAGAAGAGGAGCTTCGGTCTCCAAGCGCACCTGCAGCTGATCTTGGCCGCGGCGTCGATACACACGACGAGCAACCTGGTGACGGACTGCGTCTACGATCTGGCGACGCACCAGGACATGCAGGAGGTCCTACGACAGGAGGCAGCCGAAGTGCTGGAGGAGGGCGGCGGCGCCGGCTGGCACGGGAAGGACAGCCTGGCGAGGCTGAAAAAGATGGACAGCTTCATGAGGGAGTCGCAGCGCCTGCACGGCAACGTGACGTCCTTCATCCGCAAGGTGATGAAGCCCATCGATCTCTCGGACGGCACGCACCTGCCGGCGGGGACGAGCCTGCTGGCACCTCTCGCCGGCGTCTCCCTCGACGACCGGTTCTACCCGGGCGCTGAGACATTCGACGGGCTGAGGTTCTGGAGACAGCAGCAGCAACAGCAGCAACAGCAACAACAAAATAGCGCGAATGGAGGAGAGGTTAAGAACGCAAGCACAAACGCAAACATCGGAAACCGGTGGCAGTTCACGAGCATCGGCGACGCCAACATGAACTTCGGGCTCGGCAGGCACGCGTGCCCCGGCCGCTTCTTCGCGGCCGCCGAGACCAAGCTGATCCTGGCGTACCTGGTGCTGCATTACGACGTGCGGCTGCGCGAGGGCGAGGGCCGCCCCGGGCCCGCCGTGTTCATGATGACGAAGAGCCCGAGCCCGGACGCCGAGATCCTGTTCAGGAGGAGGAGATCTTGATTGGGGGCCTCCCCCGGCCGCGCGCATGTGCCTGAATAGATAGCGCTTAATGATGTATATAGACGAGGGAATCATTCGTACCTAATTTATGTCTACCATGTTGCGGTATGAACAAAGACTCGATTTCATGTTGGTGGCTGCGGCGGGCCGTTTCGGTAAAATCGAGCAGCGTTTGACAACACCAAGGGCACCCTGGACGGACAGTGACTCGTACATAATACTGGAGCGCATTTAATCGCACCGATAGACTCGTCCCGCTCTCTATATAAGTCCCAGCCAGACGGCGCTACGTTATAGTTCGCAATGCGCATAGTCGACTCGCAGATACGTAGCCTACGGGAGACGTCGAGTGTGCTTGCTACACTAGAGAAGTGCGGCCCCCTGTGTGCTTGGCGCTCGAGCTACAGCATACGATGCTGCTGTTAGTTCGATACAGCAGCGAGCGACGCAAGCCAACGTTTCTTCGATATCAGATGCCGATGAAGAAGCACCACCGAGATGTTAGAAACACATAAGCCAACCCCAGATTTCAGCACAAGAGTTCCAACAGCTTCACGGTCACCCGGATAAAATCATCACGGTCAGTCAGGTCAAGTAGTGCAAGATGCTTTTGAACATAAATTTCCATTCCATCCACGTTCCTACGTAAGTGGCAGAAAACAAAACGGACTGGTTAGGGGGTATCTCTAGACTTCCAACGCGCTAAACAATCATGCTTTCTTGCTCGCTTCGCTGCTATGCCATGCCATGTCGTGCCAACTCCAGTAGGTATCAAACGATCCATGACTTCTCCTCCTCTGCTGCTGCTGCCCCGCCTCTTCCTAAGTCTCGTTCTCGTTCTCGCTGTCTTCCGCTCCGCCTTCATGGTCTTTGAGAAATCGATTAAGTCAAAAGTTCGTATCTTCGTGCGAAACGAGATGCCTGTTCCGTTCATCGTGATGAGTTAAAAAAAAAACCTCTCAAAAAGTCCCAACCAGGGGTTCGAGATAAAACAACGACGTTTCCGCTCCCAGAGCTTCAATCGCGTTGTTTCCGTATTAAGATAAGAAGCGAATAGCAGGAGGTGGAGATCTTTTATGGTGATTTGATGATAAGCGGGAGTGAGTGCAATAGCCAGCCATTGTCGCGCATAATCCAACCATTAAACAAACTTAGACGAGCCTCCCTTTCCCATGCCGAAGTCCAACGACCCCGCTCCCGCGTGCTTGAGCGCGGCGGCGGCGAAGTAGCAGAAGGCAAGATTCCCCGTGGAGGCCTGGCCCGCAGCAACGACCAGTAATGTGAAACACTCGAGCTCGTAGAAACCCGAGAAAGCGAAAGATATAGGTAGGGGCCAGGTATATGTACCGGGGATGAAACGTAGCAAACTCCGTTGGGCCCAGTCGAGGGCCACAGAGAACAATCAATGACCGGAAACCGTATTGCTATACCGAAATGCCGGGAGTGGAAAAAGGGGGGAATGACACCGATGTCGCTTTGGAATCCAGTCCGTCTCTTATGATGAACGTATGGTTTTTTGCTCTTCGCACAATGGGCTCGCGCCCTCTTTGAGATCTTGGTTTTTGCTTTATGCTATGCCTTCCGATGATGCCGTGCTGACGATGACGATGACGATGGAGAATCCGAATTACAGCTGTAGATCCGGAAAAAGATGCTGTATAATTACACTGCAGGGAATAATGTGTTGAAAGGGACAATTATTAAAAGTCATAGGATATCAAAATATGATGTCCAGAGTATAGTAATGTCGAGTGGGCCCGCCGTCTTGCTGAAAATAGTGTATGTCAAGTGTATCATGCGCATCAGGGCGACCTTCGTGGAAAGCGGATGTAATCAGATGCTTGCGACGCGGCCCCTGGATTCCGGTATCCTTGCGTGGCAGACCATGAGCTTCAAGCTGGTGCCCCATTCCTCACACTCGGCTAACAAGGCACGATCGTTCCAGATGCTGCGGCTCATGCCGGTCGGGACCTCGTAGCACCGGTTGTACCACCAGCGCCCAACCTTGGAGACCATCTTCCCGATGTTCTCGTCGCCCGCCTCGGTCTCGTCGTTCATGATCTCGGCCAGGCTACGTTCGTCTTTCTTGCTGCCTTCCTTGCCGCTGGACTTGGTGATCGGACTTGCCACCGGCACACCAACGCGGCATGTCTTGACGTCCGTGAAGCCTCTCTTGCCTAGTAGCCGGAGAATGAGGTCTGCTGTGCTGCTTAGATTGAAATCTGGGTTCTGCGCGGCGACTCGTTCCTTGAGGCGGCGGACAGCTCGCCTTGTCCGGTTGCCCATATTGTTGAGGTCTACGTCGAGAATTGAAAGTTCAATGTAGCCTCCAGGCTTGAGCACTCGCCATGCCTCCGCGATGATGTTGCGATAGTACGCTTCCGGAGCTGCTGTGGGAAATCTGAACACGACAGACGTGAAGCTATCCGGGCCGAAAGGAAACTTGTCCTTGTGGGACATGTATTGGATCTGGTGATGGTTCGGTGGTGAGACGGGGAACGATGATGATGACCTTTGGTCCTGTGGGATAGGTGCCCGAGGAGACAGGTTGAAAAAAGTGGCTGCCGGGTATGTCTCAGCCGCGTAGAAGGACCAATCGTCGTTTCCTAGTCCATCAATGACAAGTATAGAATGACGCTTGAGCGACCCGACAGCATTGATGAGGTCATCCCGAGTAGGGCTGAACAGGACGTGGCCGAATGTAAGCCATTTGCTGACGGTCATTGAGCCCACGCGAAGATTAACCTGCGAAAGAGGGGTCTCTTCACTGCTTCGGCTGCTGCAGGAGTTCGCCTTCGTTCTTCTGCTTCGATTGGAACATGAACTACTCCGCTTCGAAGCCATCGGAGCGCTACCCTCCTGGTCTCCACTCTTGTCGTTGTTGCGGTCGCCATAGCCAGAAACGAATTCCGATAATGAGAAGGGAGTGTTCGGCTGGTCAGAACCAAATCTAAATGCGGCATTGATTCTTGCTGTCATTTCGGCGCTATAATGACTGGATGATCTAGCTGTCTTCCCTGTTTCCGTGGAGCCGCGAACGTCTTTAGAGCGCTGGTTTCTGATGGTTGGCGACTCTAAAGGCTTGCTCGGCATCTTGGCTAGTTTCGTCTCGTACGCCTCCAGGTGAAAAGGGAGACCATGCGAAGAAGTTGCGGATGGCGGGACATCACCTAGCAAATCGTTATATTCATCCCAGACCTCGTCCTCCCCAGGCGGTGCGCTTGGTCCCGGCAGTACCGCTACATGATTGGCATGGCCAATCATCCCAGAGCTCCCTGAAGTACTACTTGTTGTGTACTCCGAATCATGGCAAGGAGAGAAGGACAAGAACTCTTTTTCGGGTTGACAGAACCCGGCGGAGGGTTCTCCGGGAGGACCTTGGTCTTCGATATTTGTCTTAGTTGCGCCAGCTACCGCAGATGATTCTCCATAGGCGGAATCCGGGCTCAAAGGCTGTGGCGGACTAGGGCCCTTAGCAACCGAGTCGTCATCGACTGGGACCGGGCGAGTAGGAGGGCGTTGAAGGCTTAGTCTGTGGAAGGGTCGCGAGAAGCTCTTTGGAGACGATTGCTTAGGGCGAGTGTTAACGACCTTAGGTATCCTGCCGACGTGGGGGAGTCTGCTTGGCCGCTCTGGAGCGGAATTTGAAGGAGTATGCCTGATTGTCGGTTTGAGTTGTCCTGGTTGAGGGACTACTTGTTCGCGATCTGGGGAGCGTTCAGGACGGACTGGCGAGGCATCACGGGCCGGCTGAGGGTGAGGAGGTGCTACGCCCTGGGACTGACTATTCAGGGGCGCGCTTCGCTCCCTTGTTCCGCTTCCGGGTTGTGCCACCTTCAAGGCTCCTGCCTCTCTCAGGATCGCACCAACATCTTGTTCAGTGTCTTCCTGCTCAGATGAATCCATCAGAGTATAGTACGCAACTGTTTTGCTCTGTTCCGGTTTGACTGCTTGGGACACATCCGCTCCAACCTTCTTCTTCACGTCTGTTGAAGGTTGGCTATGCGATCTGCCAAAGAGATTCCATTTTCGAGGAGACTTCGTGAGCTTCGTAAGCTTCTTGGGACCGGTACTTGGCTCTTCCTTCTTGTAGGCAACTGCGGCACGCGGATCTGGTAGAGAACCGTCAGTTAAGATTATAGTCGCAACACTACCAATGGATGGAGGTCGGATCGTCCGCGTCATGATTGGTTTTGGGATGTTTAGCGGTTTGTCTGGTGAGCGACCACGCTGCGTCGATCTGCGGAACGCAATGGTAGGCTTCATCGTGACGGCTTCTGAATCGCTACTATCGGAAGGGCGACGAGTACGAGGGAGAGCGGAGGGCCAGAGGGTCTGTCGGGCTTCGTCTCTCGGTGGTAAAGAAACCGATGGATTGTCTTGCGACGCCATACTTGATCCGGTAAAAGGTATGCTCTGATTGCTCTCCGTCCGAAGCAGCTCGGAGCTAGTATTCCGGTTCTCGACAACCTCACCACCCGCGATTATAACTGGATTCATCCGTTCCAGAAGGAAAGGGTCCATGGACCCTATGCTCGCCAAACTGTCAGAGGAGGAAAGGGGCCCCGGCAGGCCACGTCCGAGAATTGCCGTATTGCTACTTCGCCTCTTAACTGCACCAATTCTCCCATAACCCTCGTGACCAGTACCGGCCGCAGGACCTTTTCGAGTTGGCTTTTGCTTCTTGTCCCCTTCAGTTCCTTCTGAAGCTGTCTTAGTTCGCCGGCCGAAGATAGGAAAGCGCGACCTGAGGGTGGAGACGTTCGGACTGGGTGTTCTAGCCACGCGGGCAGGCTCCTGTCTGGCAGGCTCTGCACTCTGTGACGCACTAGGTCTACGAGCCGGAGATGAACTCGGAATCATTGAACGGTCCTGAGACGAGGCTGGCGTTGCTGCTCGTGGGAACGAGCTAGGTGATAAGTGGCTGCTCAGTCGCCTATCAGTTAGGCTCGAAGATGACAAATTGCTGTGGATAATCGGTATCGGACCGCCGAACTGCGAGTAGAGGTCTGGCATCCCATCCCGACTGGGCCGAGATGGAGGGGATAGCCGGGACTGAGGTGACGTAACAAGCCCTTCGGACTTGCTACGGGAAGACTGCATTAACTTAGTAGGAGAGGGAGACCTCATCAGCGGCCGAGCTGGCTTTTGCAGAATCTTTGAAGGCGACTCTTTAGTAATTAGGCCTTTCCTCAACTTTTGCGATGATTTCCTTATCGGTGGGTTTGGTGGTGCTTCTAACAGCCCCGGGCGCTTCTCCTTCCCCTTTTTCTCTTCGATTCGCACTGTCGAACTCGACGATGACGACGTCAGCGCCTCACTGACTGCTGCAAGACCATGCGGGTCGGCGCTGTAAGCGTCTGCCTCATTCGATACGCTGCCAGTTCTCCTCCGTGTCACCGGTGGCCTCGTCTCGGCCGGACTTGCTTGTCTTACTCTGGGAACAGGAAAGCGCATCGGCACAACAAGACCTGGGGATTGAGAAGAAATCGACGTGGGTGTGGTGTCTCGGCTGTAAGGGCCCGGGCCAGGAGATTCCGAGTACTTAGTAGACGGACTCGCACTGAACATGCTCAGCTGGCTGTGGCTACTATTACCCGAGAATAAAGGCGTTGGCGGAGGCAGATCGTGTGTTGCAAGTCTGAATGGGACATCTATACTATGGCCGGCTCTGGAAGCCGGCACGTGCTGAATATCTCGATACCGATCCAGTTCAGGGTAGATCTTGGTGGGCTGTGTGGTGGCATGTGACGTCTCGATATTCTGCGGTGATTGAAGCTCTACCGGGCTAGCCGTCATACCTTGATCCAGATGAGGGGAGCCAGCATCGGGCGCAATTTGGAATCTCGGTATCGAGGATGAGGAGGTTGTCCTCGTTGATTCCGACTGCGAGTTTTTACGCATCTTAGCGGTCTCGAGCGATATGCTGGTCTTTTTTCGACGCAGTGGAGCTCGGGGTTGCTTAGGGGCAACCTCCCGTTCCCGTTCAGAGGGTGGATTGAGTGTATTCGGGCTAGACGGACCATGACCGGAACCTGTTGCACTCCATGACCTTGTCTCGTGTGTGAGAGGGGGTCGTTGGGCAGTACTTGGTGTCGGTAGCTTCCGCATAGACGAAGTTTGCGGTATTCGGCTCTGTTGTGCTCTGGATTGCGAGCTCGATGCTGCCATCAACTGGGCGTTACTTACTCCCCTGCGGGCGTCTCGGACTTGGCCTGGCTTAAGATTCTCCATCAATGGCTCCGCCAGGCCTCTTAAGCTCTTCGGTTCGGAGACATCATTCAACTTATTCCGAGACTCAAAGCGCTGCCTTACGGATGCCATTTCTCCCGTCACTTTATGCCAGGAGAAAAGAAGGGTTTCCAACCATATTACCAGATGGTTAGCAGTCCATCGTAGTCACCACGACCTCCAATAAGCCTGAACGAATTGTCAGTCGCGAAGCTCATGCATTTAGCTTGGGTGTGGTAACCACCTCGCAGTGTGATTTTGGATCCTCCTTTCGAGACTACAACGTTGCAATTTCGCACTCGGTACCGGTTGGCTAAACCCGGACAGGGAGGACAGCCGAGCAATGAGCACAGTGAACCCGGCGCCCGGCTAGGTTTATGAATGGGCCTCGTGGTCTGAGAACGACTTTAGACGTGGGTGAAGCCAGAAGAAGAAAGGATACTAACTCAGCGAACGACCTCGGAATACAAGCGAGGTTATGTTGGATAGAACGAGACTTTGAGAATAGAGACTTGAGCCCCCTAAAGAGGAAAATTTCCACAGGGAAGAACGCTGAAAGACGGTCTGGGAATTAAGTACCGACAAAGCTAGTCAAAACCTCTTGGTGGGAGGATGGATGGGTGGGGGTAGCTTCTCGACGAGGATGGTGAAGAATAAAACCGCTTAGCTATGCGAGAGGGTGTGGTGGTGGAACGCTGTAATGGTGGGGAGTCCCTCGCGGTTAATAAGCGAACGGCGCTGTTTCAGTGAGGGATACGTTGAACATTAACTTCTCTGCCGTATGGGTTATATTTTCTAAGACTTTAGATAATCATGCAACAGCTCGTACACGAGATATGGATTTCAATGACCGAGACAATATAGAGATAGGGAAGTGAAGGATATCAACTGAGGGAGCTGAAGTTATGGACTGAGTAGCAGCAAGTGTGAAGAAGTATTACCGTGAGAGGTACCAAAGGAGTGAATAGTCGGGAATATCAGTCTACGCAAGAAATAAGCTACCTGGATTTCGCCTCGTGGTCCTTCTACCTTGTATACCTTTCTGCAAAGCAACGAGGATAGTGACACAGCGAGGGGCTAGGACAGGGTACGTAGAGCCATTGTACCATGGAGAGAAGTGTGGCGCTGTACCCCTGTTGCCAGCCAAGGAGTGGGGATTCACATCTTGTCTGGACTCGCCGAAGATACGGTCTGGTTGGTAGCGGCCATCGAGGGCTCTGCGGGGCCGATTAAAGCAAAGCTGATCAGTAAAAAAAGGCCCCTACGAAAAAGAGAAAACTTGAGTCACGAGAGCCGACAGGTAATAAAGTCGCTATGGTCAGTGAGCGGGATAATAATCGGACTGGGTCTCTGTGGTCGTCTGTTAATGAATAACCATCGAATCTCTAGGCCGAACAGGTAGTCAAGACTGCGAGTAGCAGAAACGCGTAAGATTACCTGCAAAGCGACTGGTTCTGGTAGCCATTTGCGTGCGCAACAGAGCGATTGCCAATCATCAAACGCTTTTGGTGATATGCGAGACACAGTGAGCCACAAAGGGACAGTACCGCTATGCGCGCGAAATGGTCTTAGATTGTGCATATTCTGATGTCCTATGAGAGAGCAGCCAGGGGTGCTCGACGACGTTATTCGTCAGAGACCGCCCGCGACCAGAACGGACCTTTTCCTGCTTCGGTCAAGCAGTAGGATCGAGGCTTTACACAGCAGATATAGGCCATTGAAGGTCCCCGCCTGCCGAATAGTGGTACGAGATGAAGCAAGCAAGCATCGCATAGTTACGTAGTATAAGCATGGGCATGTCTTAAGCAAGCTGCATTTGGCGCCGACGTTTCTGGAAAACGCAAGAATGAGTGAGGCCGGGTGTAAACGAGAAAACGGTCCAAATGTCTTATGTGGCTGATGGTCTTGAGTTCGGATACCCGCGGAGTTGAGGGAGTCTGGCGTGGCGGAGTTTCCAAGGCGCCTATTCCCGGGCCCCGCCTACGGTCGGCAGTATAGCCCTACTTAATGGGGCACATATATCATAGAGACTTTTCGAAGGACAAAGCTTTGATACTTTCTTAACCCTAGAAACCCGTCTCGGTTGTGCTTTATTAGATTAAACTATCACCTACTAATTCCATCGCGAGGTTTGAGAAATAATCGAGGCGGTAGTTGCATCTCTGCGTAGTATATCCTCTCTAACTACGAAGAGGCTTTTGGCCTTGCTGCTCTTGCTAACCGGAATCGTCTAACCCCGGCATCCCTGTTGATCTGTTAGACGGGCGCTTGCAACTTCAACCCCGGTCCTTGGCCTCACCGGTCACGGCAACCTCAATTATTATTATTAGAGTTGGAGAACTAAATAGGCTAGGTAACCGCGCTGCCAGAGAAGTTCAATATAGCACGTGACTCAACGGGGCGTGTAAGTTGCGGGTAACAATTACTAGGCCAGTTCCCGTCTACCAACCTGTGACCAAGATTGGGCTGCTTTCACAACTCCTCATCAGGCACCGTGATGGGCCGAGCCTAGTAATTCCACATAAACACGAACTTGATAAGATCGTTCTGACATAGATCCACGTGATACGCGCATAGTCATGATTGTCTATACAGGTGTAGATATGTTTCTCGCGCGGTCAGTCAGTCCTACGTATTGAACTCCCGCTATCTTATGTTGCAGGAAGAGAAAAATGGGAACCCGCAGTCGAATTTTGATTGGTGTCCTTTCGATCATTTTTGGCCAATGAGAATTCTGATCAATGCGCCTCGAGCCGTTAGATCCCTGTCAGTTTGGGGGAGCAGAGTTTGGCGAGTCTGTATGTCTCACCTCTCCCGTGAGATCGTCCTTGGCGTGGAGCTATTGTATCACGAAATTCTACCTATCGTCGAAGAAAAGGCTTTGAGGCTCGGCTAATACCCCGAATGTCTTCATTTGTCACGAGAAAATGGAAGGAAGTATTTACCGCTGGAATACCCGTCCAGGAGGGCCTGGGAAAGCTTCTGAAGTTACAAAAGAGAAGGTCACCAGTGAAGTGTTATATTCCTCATTATCGCCCTTCGTCTGGGCTTAGAAGACGTCCACTTTCAAGAGGGGAACAACTCATACAATAATTGGGCTTATTTAGCAAAGTCGAACTAGCCTCGAGAAACAGGTTAGGGGCGTAGGTCAGTATCCGAGAATCTTACCCCTATCCCGGTCCTCAATTGCATTCTCTGTGGCGTCATTGCCGATATCTCCTCTTGCCTCTTTATCCGCAGCCTTGGGCTTCCGTCACGAGCCTTCTTGCGCACCCCCACGACAGAGATCCAAATTCTATGAATAGCACATTGGACTGGACGCGATGCCTGCATACGCCTAGTAAGTAAGCTATCAAGGCTTCTTTCATCCGGCTCCTGGTAGCGTGGTTGTACATACATAGTAAAGCTACTAAGTTCTGCAAACTTGAGGATCCATTCGCCGCGATACAAGACATTGAGGTATTCCTCGATGTGCCCTTCATGGGGAAAATGGAAATGCCCAGCAGCAAGTGTCATCCCAAATTGCCACTTGCATAGGGCGAGTGTGCTAACGTAGACAACGCAAGCTGAAAGGTGCATGGCTTGTGGAGATCTCAATGCGCTAATCGCCCGTTCGCAGGGTCTCAGATTCGGCCAGCAAGGCCTGCAGCAGGACCCAAAAGCTGGGATCCACAGTTGATGCTGGAATAAACACTGTACGATATTTGTGCTTGTTCCATACAAAGAAGCGCTGACGTGGCTAGTGTTAGCCACTGTACGTTAAGACGTCGTCCACATCTGTGGCGAGTGCCAGCCCTCGAAGGCCGCCTGCGAATATGCACTCCGCCACAGTCGTATAACAGGCGACTCACGCTTGGCGAGAGAGGCCGGAGAGAGCGAGTCCCGCTATTCTGTCAAGTGGCCGCGCAACGTGGCCGACTTCACTTCCAATCCTTTTTGCAAAGCCTCTTGCGACCGTCGAACAAATCCGATCGTCAAGGCGAAATGTCAATATCTGGAGCATTTTCTTTCTAGGGACGGATTACATTATGTTGAAGTTGTCCTACGAAGAAGGAAAAGATGCTAATGCGGCTTTTGACCCTCCAACGATCTTTCTTAGCGAGCAAGGGTCTATCGCCAATCACAGCCGCTTGGCTGCTCCAGAGATGGGGCCTCGACAGGGCTCTATTCAGCGGACGGGGGTGTCCTGCAAATCAATTGGACATCGCCGTGATCGTCAAGTGACACAACTTGGCTTGTCTTCCGAGTCAAGAAAATAACGTGACCAGAAGATGGTGTGAAGGCATCCTCTTTTCTTCCAAGAACGACCTCCATGCAACGCGTACTTCTAACAACAACCAACGGTCTTGCATCTTGTCAGCTACCCACCCAAGTTTCCACAGCAAAAGAAGGATCTGCTCTTAGGTCTCTCCGACGCCATTGTATGCAGCCACTTGCTGGTTGGTCTCAAGATGGATTTACCAGTATCAGCGCGAACCAGCCTGGTGGGTTTCCTTGATGCGTACGCTGCCTTTCCACTGGCTACCTAGTTGAAGGACTTCAGCGCAAGCCCCTCCCGTAGAGGACCAGTCAAATTCTCTACTGGAAGGCATGCATGCTTGGGCTTTGCCTGTTGGCCTGTCATTGCCGTCAAAAGTTCGGTAGATGGCATATGCATGTCTCAGACAATTCCGATCTACGTCAAACACCACGTGTCGATCGGTCCAGAGTCAGCTGGACAAGGAACACATTTTGTCATGAAAAGCGAGTTGTCGCTTCGTCCGGAAGCATTCGACTTGACAACTCGTCTCCGCATTCTGGCACCAGGCCGTTTCCTCATTTCACTAACCCCGCCCCCTTATCTGGCATTTTGGGATCTCCAAGATAAGCGCGCAATGAGCAAGCTAAGCCCAGCTGGATATCTGTTGTCCTAGTACATGGGCTGCGGTAATTCACTGAATGGGGCGTCATTAAAAGCTACGCTCGACGGCAACATTCAGTTGTCCACAAAGTCAGCAAGTCCTGCTGTGGGAAATCTAGGGCGCCTCACTGGACTACACATCTAGCGAATAGCCTCCCCGTACAGGCCTTCCCCATATTCGTCGCTTAATTAGTGACGCCTATCCCGCGGCCCACCTGCCCAACTTTGGCAGATGCCCGATCGGGCTGATAGATAGTAGGTTTACTGCCCTGAGGCCGGCGAAGGCTGTGCTTTCCTGAAATAGAGTGCGAATCGACATGTTGACGCTGCTGGCTTCGTCAGTCGTTATCTCGCGGCGTTCCGCGTGATCAGATCTGGTCATCTGAGGTGCGGACGAGTCTCGTTCTCGATGCAGATTGGAAGACTGGTCGAGAAATGAACTTCTTCGAATTTAGGGGCCAGGCCAAATCATCTCAGACTATGGATTGGTGGCGATGCCATTGCAGTCATTTGGATGGCACTGGCCGCCTCCAAGAAGAGTGGCGTCGCGATGCTAAAACAAAAAGATCTCTTATATCCCGAGTTGTCCACTCGGCCGGCGGCGGCGGCCTAGCAAGGGAGGATAGGACATCGTTAGCCCGATCGGGCGGAGCGGATCTTCTAGCGGAGAGCAAGTTCCTGGCGATATATGATGATCAGTTCTCAGATACCATCATACCGGGAATAGGAGATTCCCTGTCGTGACCATCACAGGTGCAGTTGCAACGTGTGGGCCTTGGACGCGGAACTAATCACGAAGATATATTTCGGAATCGCCACCTGGCTATCGTTTGAGGCTAATATTGTCTTAGGTAGACTTCAACCCCTCTGGACCAGAAGGCTGGCTGAGATCTAGAACTACGCCTTTTCAGCTCAGGTCGTTATGTAAGGGGGCACGATGACGTGAGTGGAAACCTGCCTATCAAATCTTCCTCCTACGCCGCCGCTTATCATCATGCATCACGGCATGTTATTTTTGAACAGTCCAAACCTTCCTATCCAGGTACCCGCTCTACTTCCCCCCAGCCACCTGGAGGCCGGCAACTGGATGGGAAACATTCTCGAGCAATTAGTTAATAAGACGCAAAAACCTGATACATCATACCAGCAGCATGCGAATAAAGAGATTGAACGTATTTGCGTATTTGGACCAAAACATCCTATGGTAATGCTCAGTCCTCCCCGCGCGGGGGGTGTTCCAGAACCGGTTCGAATTCTTAGCTAAGTCTCGAAGCGAGCCTTCCAGTCCCAACGAGCGCCCCTAAGTAGAGAACAGAAAACATGACGGCAGATGTAGTAGGAAGCCAGAGGATACCGTCGAAGACCCGGGCCGGAATATATTATAGACACGGACACGTCTGGCGAGCGGTTGGGGTCACACGCGACGGGTTACAATCCACGTAACATGAGCGACAAGTAATCGGAGGTCTGCACCACAAGGGATCCATGGTAAGATAAAGATGCATGTCCTCGGGTGCTTAAATGGCTGGCCTGCGCGAGGATGACTAGATGCCTCCTGGAGATCGATGGATCGTATCTGTTCTATAACAATGACATCTGCCTAGTATACCTATGCCGTCACTGGGAATCGAATTGTGATTTATGAAAATAACCGTTCGAGCACCGTACGATGGATACAGCGTGATTCTCATGTTACAACACATACATCGTGCCTGGAGACACATCCCCGTCCTCTAGTTGGCCCCGAAACTTCCATCGTCGCTTGACTTGGCCGGTATCAATATCGAACCCGGCCGATTAGCTCTCCAGGAAGCTACTTGACAGACTTCCCCATCTGTATATGTAACTTTTCCCTTGTTGTAGCGCATTCGCTTAAATTAATAGGTCCTTGCTAGAGAACCGTACCCTCTCTGCGCTGAAAGCGTCCAAGTAGCAAAGGGGAAGGGGCAAATCGTGACGCTGATCGTCCTCGACACTAGGTCTCTGAAGACATAATGGCTCTATGCTAACTTGCCTTCAAGACGGACTTGTTTCACACACTGATAAACGAATTATTCCATAAGACGAACCTGCTAGTCTGACGAGCCTCGAGACAACATGTCTAATTATGTGGTGCCACTTGCAATGAGGCAAGTCGTTGTATAATGACGGGGTATTAAAGCAACTAATGTCCACATTACACATCGCCTTTAGAAAGCCAGCTCCTCTCTCTGGGGAACGAACTCGTGTTCCTCCTCGAACTCCCGTTCGCGACGAGCCGTCTTCTTGGGCTTCATGCGGACGACGCGTCCTCGCTTCCTCTTGTCGCCCGCCGCCGTCTTCTTCTTTGCCGCCGCATCGTCTCCGCTCTCATCGCTTTCCGACTCGTCATCGTCTTCCTCAGCGGATTCATCGCTTCCCAGCCAGTCCTCGATGTCGCCCAGGTCGTCCTCGCTCTCGTCGAAGTCGCTGACGTACTCGACGGCGCCGTCCTCGATCTCCTCCTCGTTTTCGTATTCAGCTTCCGATTCCGCCTCTTCTTCTTCCTCTTCCTCGATGCCCTTGTCCATATCCTTGTCGCGCTTCGCTTCTCCTTCGCGCTCGAGGGAGTTGAGCACCTTCCTCCATATGGCCTCGCTGACGTTGAGGGGCTGATCGCCGTAGGCGCCTTCGCGTAACCGTTGGATAAGCTCGCGCTCGATGGTTCGCTCCAGTTTTGCGGCGGCCTCGGCCTTGCGCTCGCGGGTCTCCTCCCGCCGTCTTATCTTGGGCGCCAGCTTGGGTACGACCTTCTCTCCTAGCCGGGCCTCTTCTTTAGCCAGCTTGCGCATCCGAATCGCCACTTGCGTCAGTCTTGTGAGACGCTGCTTGCATTTGTGAACGAGGAACTTTGGCCAGTAAATTAAGCGGTCGTCAATTTGCTTCAAGGCAGTCTGGTAGTTCTGTGAGAGCTTGATTTTCTCCCATAGCTTGGACGGCATGTGCGCTCGTTCCTGCAAAGGTCAGCAAATGGTGTGTCCTAAAAATAATTAGACGTGCGCATGAACTGACTATGGTCTTCATGTAGAGATACAACGTCCCGTTTGCAGATGATCGGACCGTCGCATATCTTGAGTTGGCAAGCGGCTACAAATGGGAAGTTAGTGAGCTTATCACTACTGGAAACCGCGGTAATTCATCTTACGCAAGATTGCCTATTGCAGAGACCGGTGACCTATACCTTAGTTAACTAACTGCTGGAGGGATTGGAGAACGCAGTATCTTACATTATGCTCATTTCTACAGAAGTTACTGTTCTTGGTGGTCTTTAGCTTGAACGAGCAGAACCTGAAGCAATAACCATTAGCGACCACTCTCGCAAGCATTTAATACGAGCGCGCAGAGACGAAAAGGCATGTCCCCCGGGGTAGAAGCTCAAGAAATTGAACAAGTTTAGACAACTGCTTATAGAGGAGCCACATACTGCTGATTTATTATCTGCCAGACAATCTCGTCCGACGCCATCTTTCCGATACTGGTATGGGTATTACTTTACAGAAAGAAGCTTGCCGTGTTGAGTATTGTAAAGCTTCTTCGCTGCTGCTGTCAGCTGTATCGCGCAGTCAAGGCTGGAGGGGCGATAAAAAGGTGAAGGGGATCTGAGTTCTGCCAAGGCGGTCAGACAACATTTTTCTTGCCAGTGGCTTATCGCCCAGATCCCTGCAATCGTCGCACTATCGATATCGGCAAGCTGTAATAGCTTGCCCCGCATGTGGAGTTATCAGTCCAATCAGAAGCCAGCATAAGTCATCTTCATGCCCCTCATCTTATCAGATCTACGACGTCGCATCTCGAAGTCTTGGATACTTCAGTTCTGGTCCTGAAATCTGCTTCGAAAGTTGGCGTCGGTTAGATTGTAGACGCCACCAAGACCCTGGGAGAGATGCTAGTGCCAGATTGACTCACTTTCCCAGGCGATTTTGATTCAAGCAAACCAACTCATGCATCGCGCCTTTTTAAGGCGCATATTCATCCACCAGTTTCGTTCTCAGAAGATCTGTTCGCTTTGGCCTCGGGCAGGAGAGAGCTATGCTCGGTTAAGGGCGCGCCTGATACCAAACCCACAGAAGCTCCACGGTCGCAGTTACGTCACTCGAGATAGTTCGATCCCAATCAACCTGAGAGATGACACCATCTACGCACTGTCGACCGCTGCGGGCAAGGCAGGTATTGCGGTGATTCGCATTTCTGGCCCTTCATGTAAATCCGTAAGATCCGTTGGCCTCTTCTGCTTGGTCCAAGTTTTACTTATCACTAATTAGATTTACCATGGACTTTGTCCAGCCAAGAGCTTCCCAAAACCTCGCTATGCCAGCGTGAGGACCTTGTACCATCCGGATTCCGGCGGGTCAGAAATCCTAGACTCGGAAGCCCTGGTCCTGTACTTCCCGGCACCAAAAACAGTGACGGGCGAAGACGTCCTGGAGCTGCACATCCACGGCGGAAGCGCGACCGTGAAGGCCGTGCTCTCGGCGATCCCCCGCTGTGCTACCAACACAAGCAGCAGCGGCAAAGGGGCAGGGGGAGCGATAATCCGCTACGCAGAGCCTGGAGAGTTCACGAGGCGGGCGTTCCTTAACGACCGTCTGGATCTTGCGCAGGTGGAGGCGCTTAGCGCGACGCTGTCGGCCGAGACGGAGCAGCAGCGCCGGGCCGCCGTGCGCGGGAGCTCGGGGTCGCTGGGCCGCACGTACGAGGGCTGGCGGGCGCAGCTGCTCGCGGCGCGCGCCGAGATGGAGGCCCTCATCGACTTCTCTGAGGACCAGCACTTCGACGAATCGCCGGTGCAGCTCGCGCGCGGCGTGACGGCGCAGGTGCGGGAGATTGTGCGGCGGATTGCCGCGCACGAAGAGGCCGGCCGCCGCGGCGAGCTGCTACGCGGCGGCATCCGGATCGCGCTGCTGGGCCCGCCCAACGCAGGCAAGAGCTCCCTCATGAACCGCATCGTCGGCCGCGAGGCCTCCATAGTCTCGGGCGAGTCCGGCACCACGCGTGACGTCGTCGAGGCCGACCTCGACATCCGGGGCTACCTCTGCACCTTTGCCGACACGGCTGGTTTCAGGACCACGGCACATGATCCCGGGGGCGCGGGTGACATGCGTGGTTCTCCTTCGCGTACCGAGATCGGGGCCGTCGAACTGGAAGGCATCCGCAGGGCGAGGGCCAAAGCCCTGGAATCCGACGTCATCGTGGTGCTCGCCTCGATCGAGCCGAACGGTTCCGGCGGTCACGAGATCCGCTACGATCTAGAGACCCTCAAACTCGCGGCGAGCTGCCAGCAGTGCCTCGTCGTGGTTAATAAGAGAGACGCGGTGTCGAGCAGCGACCTCAGTACCCTGGTCAACGAGTTCAAGAGTAACGTTCTCAGCAAGGTTGAAGGACTCGAGATGGCGCAGCCCGTTCTGACATCCTGCATAGAAGCACAGAACGGCGCTTCTGCTGGGAACGACCCCGGCGGAATACGTGCCTTCGCTGACCGCCTGGCCTCTATGTTTTCAAGTATGACGTCCCTCCCCGTCGCTCTGCAGGACTTGCACGGCGTCACCGAGCGCCAGAGACAGCTGCTTGCCCAATGTCGTGAGCAGCTCGAAGAGTACATTGACAAGATTGGATGTGTCGATATTGAAGGCGATGGGCACCTTGAGGAGGAACTCGTGGACTCCGAGCCCGATATCACCATGGCCGCCGAGCACCTACGATACGCGGCGAACTGTCTCGGTCGCATCACCGGGCGCGGGGAGGCGGGCGACGTGGAGGAGATTCTCGGCGTCATATTCGAAAAGTAAGTCCCTCACGCTCGTTGCACTCTGCTCGGAATTTGCTAACAATGAATTTTCAGATTCTGTGTTGGAAAGTGAATGCGTTACCTAGTGATACATAAACAGAGACAGATGTGTATGCCCCTTCCCAGAACGCCAAATAATATGCAATGCCGACAAGCACCTAATCGATACATCGCCCTTCGCCCTAGCTCGCGCGACCGATTGCTCCTCCCGATGCAAAATTGTTCTAGAAATAGCACAAGCGCTTGTTCCTCGACGCTGCCGTCTTCTTGGTTCTATATCTAAATCCCGTTTCCCGCCAGACGTAAATGCTCGAAGGAAGAATGCTGCGACGCTCCGTGTAATGCAGAGACAAAAGGAACTTTGACGAAACAATCGACGGTGGTCTGGTTTTGGTGGTGGTACAGAAATTGTTTGTGGTACAATGGTTTTACAGGCCCCGAAAAGGTGGCCCAAAGGATTCAACGCCAGTGCTATGCAGCGACATAGGGAAATAAAAAACGGTGTTGATACAGCGGGGCCGGCGGGTTATCGGCCCCGGGAGGCGATGGCGTGGTTTGCCACAGATTAACGTCCCGCAAAGCGGGCCGAACCGCCTCGAGCCGGTCTGGCATCGTTGCAGCTCCTTAGTTGTAGCCGCTCCGGCCGAAGTTCCGTCGCTCATCGTCGTTGTCCCCGTCCTTGTTGTAGCCGGAGCGCCCGAAGAGCGTCCGGTCGTCCTCGTTGTCGCCATCCTTGTTGTAGCCAGACCGGCCAAAGTTACGGCGGTCGTCCTCGTTGTCCCCGTCCTTGTTGTAGCCGGATCGGCCGAAGGAGACGGTCTCGGGGCAGCTGGTGAATGCGAAGGCGGCCATTGCGTTGATGTTGGTGGTATTGTTATACAGAGGAAGACGACGAATGTTGGAAAGTAGTGTTATAGTGACGAGACAAGAGACTATTTAGGGAGCTTGAAAGTAGGAAATGGTTGATACTGTGCTGGAAGCAGAGCTGCTGTGGTTGAAGCTGTAGATGATAGTACAAGTGTTTCTATTATATATTGTTGTGGAGTTGTTGATGATGGTGATGATAATAGTAGCCTCATTACCGAGGCGGCGTCAAGACTTATATAGAGTCTCGGAAGCTATACAGCTCCGCCAACGTTGGTGTAGTCAGTGGCGTCCTTCCGCAGCACGAACATGAGTAGCAAAGGCGGGCCCGTCCCCTGCGCCCAGAAAAGGCGTCCCAATCGAGATGGCTTGGTCAGATTTTCGATACAGACCGTCATGGTGGTGCCAGGGCATTCAGCCTCAATGGTCTGTTTCGTAGGAACCTTAGTGAGCTCTGTTAAGCAACCCCCCCTGCCCCTGGATGGAATGAGCTCATTTTGGGGGCTTGACCGGGGGGGATCTGGGTGAGTGAGCGAGTGACTGGGACAGTGAGCATGGTGGGGAAAGAAACGAAAAGAGACGACCACATGGTCCCCTTGTCGGGGGGGTGGGGGGCGCCGTTTGTGTGAGAGCGGCGCCACTGACAGAGCCCTTGCACTGCGCCGTACCAACAGCAAATCGTCTGGTCCCAAGTTGGGACGAAAATGGGAGAGACTACAGAGAGTTGAATCCCGGCAACGTGGATTCGTGCGCCCTTCCGCCAAGCCATGCATGGAAGGATGCACGGAACCCCTGAGGGTCCAGCCAAACCTAAATTGGGGGGGAAGCCATAGGGCTGAGACCGACCGCCGATCAGTTACCTGGGTACTTTGCGAGGCAGACATATTTGCTTACATGGAGGTCACCGTAGCAATGGGCGGGCTCTTTCTGGGCAGTGCCCCTGATCACCGTGTAAGCAGGTACACATTCGAACGAGTCAGACCGCCTAGAACCGAGTCTTACATCGGTCCCTGGAATAAACACTATTTTTTACTGGGCCCCTCATACCGTTCAGCAGGGTCAGTATGAGGCCGCACGCAAAGTCGTACATTTATCTTATTGGACGGCTGGAGAAACGCCCACGTTTTTTCTCCGCCGTTGCATTCGTGCACCCAACATTCCTTGCAGTGCCGTACTGCCTTTCGGTCCTTATCATGAAACGCTTCTGACCCGAAATTTCGGTCTGCCAGTATTATTATAGCATGCGAACCGTATACCCGCATATGCATGTGCTGCGCATCTCGAAGTTTCTAACTGTGTATATTACATTGTGCAATATGCGCAACATGCACATCGCATTCGTTGGTCACTTCCTAGGTAGGTAATATTGTACGAAGATGAATTCGGCCGGTGCCGAGCACCTGGGACAGCCAAGATGCTCTAGCAAAAGGCTCTAGCAAAAGGGCCCTGGCAAATAACATTAACGTGTGACCTCCCATCCTATCACTGCCTACCGGGTGCGGGATCTCCCCTAACCGTTCCGCGAAATTACTGCTTCGATTAAATGATGAATTTCTCGGCACGCCACAGCATTTGGTCGGCGAGCTGTGAGTCAGCGCCAACAATGCGGGTTGAAGCAAAGTTCTTCGTGCTACTATGTAGGTACGCAGGTAATATGAGTATAGCTCTGGAGCTACGTTACATAATCGAAGAATCGCCGATATGTAATAGCCCTTCTTTTTCTTTCGACGGCCCGCCACGCATTCCGGCCACTTCCGAAATCCGATTTCAACTCTTAGACACATTTCGTCTCATCCCACCTAGGTAGCGAAAATAGGTAAAGGCGGCCGCAGCCATTTCCAACGCACATGGCAGCGTCGCAGTCGCAGCAGCAGCATCGGTGAGGGATGAGATTTCAGTCCGGATTGGTCCAAAGCAGGGTGTATGCAAATTCGAAACCCATGGGATCCAAGAAGATCATAAAAAGAAAATTCAGTTCTCAGGACGCCTATTGGTACGATTGGGATACTGCCAAAGAAAGAATCCCTGCTTGTACTTTCGTATATACCCCCCTTTACCATTCATTCAGAGACCGGTAAGAAAGTCCAATGCAGAAACGGACAGGGCTGCCACGAGCTCGATGCGGTTCACACCCAATCGTACGCCGGAACCGTTACGCTAAACTAGGTTTTAAGCGATACCTAGGTAGGTATGGCTCGAGTGTACGTAGTAGAAGTTGGTCTGTATTTTTTTTTTGGGGGGGGGGGCCGTTAGCGCTTATGACATAAGCGCACTAAGGATGCGGGAGGACCCTTCTAATAGCCCCCAGGACCATTTCGGTTGGTTCAGCTAAAAATAGGGCCCGCAAGCGACATTTTTGGCGGCTTCTAAATCATTTGTTACTCATCGTCGCACAGGCACAGCCTCTTCCCAACTACCAGCTTTGCTATCATGTTCCCCCTCCTCGTCCGCTCTTCTTAGTTAGTGGCATCGTCTTACCGTATGTTAACCTACCTATAGTCTTTCTCGTGATCTCCGTCTCCAGTTGTTACTTGCATCAACCAGCGTCAGCGCGCGTGATTGGATATAGTAGATTTCCTACCCGCTCAACCCCGCCCATCAATCCACCATATGGTAATTGCTAATCCCCATCCGTTTATTTGACCTCCCAAAAAAGCTACGTCACATCTATGAGCGCCCGTTATCCCCAGGGGCGGTGACCGTCCCCACTTTATTCTTCTATAACCCTTAGCTAAGAAAGAGCACTGCTGCACGTGTGACGGCCGCTCCGTTGCTCGTCACCACAAGAGCATATTCTTCTGACTATCGCCGTAGCAAAAGGGCAAAAACCGGATTAGTAATAGAGAGAGGAGGAGAGTCTTCAGAGAGAAACTGTCCTTTACAATAACGGATTTCAAGTTTATCGCCGGTTCGTATTATTTAACAAACCAACCCGACACTGCGTTTCCACTACGCCGCAGCGCGGGATGGATGCCGTTCACGCGAGGAATTATTTTAGCTACAGAAATATGGATCACTGTCGTCCCCTTGTAGACCAACACCTGGCCCGTCCCGAATTGATGGCCGCTATAATTGGGCAAGATTACTGCGCAGGTCAACGGTTTCAGACTGCGATTAGGCCCCAGCGCAGTTGCCTAGGTGCTCAGCCAACGGGATAACTCGAAAGCGACTTTTGCATATCGGTCCTTTTTGGGTGGTTCTAGCCAAGAGGACAATACGAAATGCGCAGAGATGCCCCAGCGGAATGCTCGTCGCAATGTAAGTAAGCGGCTGCTCGCGATTTCATCGCCCGTTCTGTACTTGGGAACCTGCGTCGGCGATGTAAAACTTCAGGCATATTCTTTGTGTGAGAATTCGATGTGTTCGGGGTTCACTAGAACCTTAGCTCTGGCGTCGAGAGTCACCGAGGCTAGGCCGATTGTGCAGAAAGGCGCGGGCTGAGAAATCTAAGGCGAGACCCGACAGGGAGCTGGTGTTACGTCGTACGCTGCGCATCGGCTCCGAGTCATTTACTATATCTCACAGCTCTGAGGCTGACGAGAAACGGGGACCGCAACTCGGCCTGGATTATATCATCGGCGTGAATCATTATTCTTGCTACAGATGACATGAAGCTCCCCGCGATATATGCGACATATGTACTTGCTTTGTCCAAATTGTGAGAGCCGAAGAAGTATCCCGCTGCGCCTTGCTGCTATGTTCGGAAAGCTATTTTGCCATCTCAAGTGGGGCCAAACAGTGAGCTAGGTTCGATTCCATACAGTAGCAGCGCTAATGGTTTTCGCTATATGACCCACTCCATCTGTCTCAGGTCCTGCGTAACACAGGAACAGGTGGTGTAGTACCCCGGAACTGCAACTTTTGAAGCGAAGTAAGATTACGTGGGTGGATTGAAAGGCTACCTGGTCTTAAGTAACATATTGTTGCCATATGACGCTGGATACATTTCTTCCTGCGTCTGAGCCAGTTATATTTTTCATGAAGTGGATGCTTTTATCTTATTAGTAACAAACGTATTCGTTATTATTAGACTTCATTTCGAGATAGCCAAGCCCACATTATCCGACGGACGGCGACAATACAGCGAATATATCGGACTCAGTCTGTGCGGAACTGGGCTTTAGACTAGCCAATCCATTCCGTTCATGCTGCGTGCAGCGAGACCTTTCCTTCTATTTAAGGTGATGCAGTTATCGAGAACTTTGTATTCTGCTGCCTTGTCGCCTTCCGTCGGATACAGGAACCCTCCTAGAAAGTAACGGCCCCAACGGCAGATCGCCGAGTGCGGGGGGCACCCCAACATAACAGCAAACCCCCTATTTCGGGTCCGAGTGTATTTGAAGATCGCATCTAGTCTAGATGGAACATACCCTAGTTCAGCCTGACGGGCTTAATTACTCACTGCGGCCGCAGGGTCAGGACCCTTCCGCCTTCGGTAGATAGGCTCATGACAAAGGGGCTCGGCCCCCTATGGGGGAAATGACTCGACGGACTTCCTCCCGTCTGAGAGAGCTGCGTTACCTGCATGAGTGGTTGGGGGCCACGGATCGTCACCCGCAGTTTCGGTACGAGATCACCTGAAAATGCAGAGACGTTGGAAGCTCATGCAAGGCACTTTTTACGTCCTCCACTAGCCACGCGATATGCAATGCAGCGCCTGGGCCAGGTCCCAACACCTAGTCTAATGGGGGCCGGAAAGGGGAGACAAAAGGATTATCCCCCGAGCCCATCTATACTACCCACACACGTATCCGGTAAAGCACAAATTACATGGTTTCAACCTATTGAGACAGCCCTGGAAAGTTGGCACGGACGTAGTACCTCAGCCCAGTGCTTGCAGAGAAGACCGGGTATCGCGAATAATATGGATGGGAATTATCCATTACTTTTAGTAAAATTATGCTTTGTGTGACCGGGGATGTAAATCGCTATACTACATGTATCCTGATTCTTAACAAAGAGAGTTCTATCTCGCTTTTAACCAAGGAATGCGGTTGTACGCCTTCCTTTCCCTCAGGCAGAACTTGGTAGGGGCTGGGGACGGAGACTTTTCGCGTCACGGCAAAAACGTGTCGCCCTTGGCAACGTCGCATTGGGGGCCGCGGCCGTTGGGCCCGAGATTGCTAGATAACTACATACAAGGACGCGCAGCGCAGGCTCGCCTACCAGACTAGGATATGATGCAGTGTACTTTTGGGCCGACAATTATAAATCTCCATGTTACACCGGGCGACGGAACCCCGGCGCCGCCTCGTGCTGCGCTGCGCTGCGCTCCGGCGGCACTGTAGTGCCGAAGGCAGAAAAAATAGCCTCTCTTTCTTCCACTTCACCTCTACCTCCACTGCCGGTATACGATGAAACAATAGATAGCTGCACGATTCGGCTCATCCTTGGAGGCGCTCACACACAGATACCGACCTCCACCCCCAACCCACATAGCTATCTGCCTCGGGCCAACCATCCGAGGCGCAGGCGGCCCAGGGCCCAGCCCGGGCGGACGTTTCGGCTGCGGACTTGGTTATGTGTGCACGCATGGATGGATAGGGACGGGGACGAGGCGAGTTTGCTTGCTCTTTGCGGCACAGAGCCGGCAACCCCCAAGATACCGCAACACCGTCGCGGTTGGCTTCAGCTTCACGCCGTTATCGTCTACTACCACCTCATCTCTCAATCTACCATGCGCCGCTGTGAGCGCTGCCTCTCTCGCATAGGTAGTCCGGGGGCCGGGACGGGGTAATTTCCATTATTTTGGGGACATCCTCCTGAAACGAGGGGGCACCGCGCGTCCTTATGTAGTGACGGGTTGAGGGGCGAGGCGAGGGCTTTTCTTCCGCGAGATGGTGGCTAAGAAAGAGGTAAGGGGGGTTATGTGGAGGCGTGAGAGGAGGAAACAAAAAGAGGGATGCTCGGTCTCAGTCTACATGAAAAGCTCGCAGTCGAGCTCCGCATACGTATACAACCGCGCAAGCCTCCGGGACCGTGCCGCTTAGGAGTGGCTGGTTTATCATCTCTCGTATGCGGGGCCGGACAGGGTAGCGAGCCAGCCAGACCCGCGGCTCTTCTGTTGCCCCTCCCCCCCTTTTTGCGCAGCTGGGCCCTTCAGACAAGGCCCCCTCCCCCTCACCACGCCGGCTCGACCGAATGTGAAGTGATTTGCGCCACGGCCGGGAGGAAGAGAGCCGGTGGCCCGGACGGACGGAGGGTAGCGCGTGTAGAAGCCCCGCCCCCTGCATCGGATGCATAACGTTAGACCCGGCGTCTCACGTCTTCTCCCCAAGCCGCCCGAAAAGGCGTCCGTCCCGTAGATTTGACGCGAGAAAGAGGCGGACAGACAGATAAACAGTTGCTTGCAGGAACGGTAGACGTTAGCACAGATAGATAACTAGTATACACCCTATCCTGCCTGCCTTCCTGGGTATTCAGCATCGCCCGGTTAGTCTAGATAGAATAAGGTGAGACGACTTACGCGCGTCCAAAGCTCGACCCTGAGTCTTTCCAAGACGATGCCATGTGTCGGTTCTCGCGTCGCAAATAGTCAGTCGTAGCCTTCCTTCCCGTGGCCCCAACAGTGACCTAACCGTGACCGACAAAACCAGCGTGTCATCCATACGTGTTTCGTTATACGTGTTCGCCGACCGACGGATGGAGTTTCCTTTCTTTCAGCAGCGGCGGCGGCGGCCGCGGAGAGAGCATAGCCGCTCGCTCCGAGGCATCAACCATCCGTCCTTGGTTCGGTACGTATATATCCTGGATTGAGCGTCCAAACAGCGCGCAGTTGCTTAAGCCAGGTGACAAGCAAGACCAACCAATGTCCCGACCTTCCCCGCTCCGAATGCGCGAGTTTGCGTTCATATTACCTCCTTACCTATGTATCATACAAAGTGCCTGCGAGGCATGCGAGAGACAGATAGATAGCATACAAGACAGTGCCTAGGGGAAAAGGAACCGGAAGTAAGATGAGAGCGGACAGTAGGTGCCCTACAGCTTCACCAGGAACGCAGCCCTCTGAACCTCGCCTTGGCCTAGGAAATATACCTCGAATCCTGAATGCCCACTGTGCCCACTGATTCGGTCGGCGATTTTTGTAGCACGAGTGCCAGGGAGTGATTGGTTGAGCTTGATGCTGCTAAGGGGGGGCCATGGATCATATTCGTGCTCTATCCTACATTTGCTCTCGAGGGCATGAATCGCAGCCTTATGCATGCCCGGCCAAGGTCATAATCATATAAGATATAGTACAGCATGAAAGACATAATTTTGAGGCTCGCGTGCCGGTGACCCATCATGCCCACAGAGGTTCGCCAGGGGTGTGCCTATCCTTTTTCTTTTCATGACAACGCCAATCATGACAGACCTTTTGTCTTCCGTAATGTAGAGAACATGACTCCTTTCCAGTTTGAAGAAATAACCTGCCATCCGTTTGTTGTCCTTGGTAAGTATAAGTCCGTGTTAGGGTTGTCCCTCATTCATATCAATAACCACATTAGACACCCAAGTACTTAAGGCAAATCACAGCCTCCCAAACTCCTGGAAGACAAATATCAAACGCGACACAAACGGAAGCACGCCACATACTTCTCAAATCATCCGTTCAATGCCTTTTCCCTTCTGATCGGTAGTCGGTTCCGCTCCTTTGAGCAACAACTCTCTCAGCGTGCCCTCAGCGTAACTCTTACTCTTGCCAACTTTTTGATCGGAGGAGGCTATCTCCGTCACAGAGCCGCCTATCCAGGGCATCCACGAACTGAATCCGGATAACAATCGGGGCACACTTCTCGGCTCTTCCGGATTTGCGATGGCTGCTGACGCCACGGACTCGGAGACCACCGCCTGAGATGGCTGTGGGATAGCTTCATGCGCATAATTCCCGGCGGCTGCATCATCCGGCGACATCCTGATCTCAAGATGATTCCGGGACGTTTTAGGTTTGGCAGGCCCGCTGACTAAGCCCGTCCCTAGCGTCCTCGGTGAGCCGCCTTCGCCGGGAGCTTGGCTGCGAGAGCTGTCCAAGACAGCATTGGCAAACGAAGGCGACTTTCGTCGGACTACCTTCTTCTGTTCACCCTGCTGCTCACTGCTAGCTTGTGCCTCGGTGCTGTTTGGGCTTTCGCGGCTTCCATTCGAACTCGGCCTTGCGGCTCTACCGCGTATCTCCTCGGCGATTTCGGCGGCAGACTTCTTCTTACCTTTCTCTTCATCCGAAGATCGGCTTGAGCTCATGATTGTCTCTAAGGTACCATAAGCAGCACTGCGCCGTCTGGCGCCGCCCCTTCGCTTCTTATGTCTCGTGCTGCTGTGCTCATCGTCGCTCGATATAGCCTGGAGCGTTGGTCCGCCCGGGATATTATGTCGCGAGGGACCCGCCACGGATCTCAAGAATCCAGCTCCCGACCCATGCGGTGCAACATGCACCTCATACTGGTTGCTCAGCGAGTATCTGGACCTTGCACAAATCTCTGCTATGCGGTCTAGGTCGGCGCCAATGTCTTGTTGCATGTCCGCCATGATGCTTTTGAAGCTGAAGGCTTCTAGTGGAGGCAGCTTGGCATCGGCACCAGCTTGTCTCTTCTCCTTTTGGCGTGCCATGTTTGGGACCATGCCGTTCCAACCCGGGCGCCAATTGGAAGCATTCGACGTCGCGGAAACTGTAGAAAGCGGTACACGACGGCTAGCCCGGCGATTTGCAGAGGACGACGGGGGAGGGCCGGAGTAAGTTCGAACAATGACGGGCTGGGAATAGGTACCGGTTGTGGTGCTCGTAGTGCTAGGCGTGCCGTTGCTCTTCGTATAGCGGTGCCGCAACACGGGCTGGGAACGATTTAATTCGCGCAGGGCAGTAGTGCGGTGAGCGGCAGTATTATCATCGAGAGGTATGGGTCGTCCCTCAGCTGTGTTAGGCAGGATGGAGGTGGAGGACGCGTTGGGCTGACAGAGGGGAGGGAAAACGAAGGGCAGAGAGTGACGACGGGACTTCTTAGTTCGAGGCCGAGGAGGTTGTTCGGACGTAGAGCAGGGAGTGGCAGCAGCAGCAGTATTGGTGTTAGTAACCGGGCCCTTCAGGCCCCCTGCTTGCTGCTGGGATTGATGGCGGGTGGACGCCATTTCATATATGCATTGGTAGCTGGGATGGAGGGATCAGATAAGTCAGATCGGATAGGGATATGGCGGAAGCATGAACGCGTCCACGTCCGTGTACCGTACGCATGTAGGTGTATGTGCGTATGGACACATGTAGTCCGTATGTAGGTATGGATCTGGAGGACGATGGAAAGTAAGGTTTCGTGGGGCCAATATGCCGCTGTGCGTTGTGCGTGCTTAGCTCAAGGAATATATGGTCTTGGACATGCCAATCGAGGATGGTCTCGCACACATGCAAGCTGAGAACCAATGCTTGGCCTGGAGGAAACGCAAGATGTCGAGAGGTTGTTGTGGGTATTCCGCAAGAGGAATCCACACAGAAGCGAAGCCGCGAATAGGATTCATGTATGTCTTTCCAAAGTGCCTGTACGCAATGTATGTGTATAGCATATACGTATGTATGCGGCCAGGCGATTACTGTAAAGCTACACTACCGTAGAGCCATAGGGGAAGCAGGAGTCTCAGTCCCTAGGGGTAGAATGAACCCACACGATCGACGTCAATGCAACGCAGAAACGTGGGCGACGAATGTGCTAGATGGGGATATGTTGGCAATTGACTGAACTGCGAAAGGGCTGTCTGTCTCGCGGACCTGAAACAAGCGCCTGCATGGATGAGTTCAGTGCATGAAAAACGGACGGGAGTCCTGCCTCCTGGGCTTCTAGAACGGCGGAGGGGGGTGGGATAAAGTTGAGTATATCACCCCGGATCGAGATTGTGGGATGTGATCAGGGGAGAATAGGTATCCGAGTAGTGGACCTCGGAGATGGAGATGATCTAGAATGCAGAAGAGAGGGGAAGAGATGAAGAACCGTCAATCGTCAGGTCAGATCAATCAAGGGAGATGTTTGAAGAGAACGCTGGCGGTCTGTCTGACCGGACCTGTGACTGGCCGTTCTCCTCCACGGATACCAAATCATAGGATATTGCGAAAGCTGCAGGGAAGACGCAGCCTCGAATGCACCGTCGAGCTGCAAGAGGTCGTGGTGCCTCTCAAATGGCGGCGTCAAACCGTTTATGACAGGGGTGCGGGTGGCATGGCATGGGAGGAGTTTGCGGATAGTTGACTGGTCATAAAGAACGAAATCCAAAAGGGTAAGATGCCCTCCGAAAGAAGACGAATCAGAAAATCCCAGACTTCCTAAAAAAAGCCAATCTCGGTCATTCGACGTGCAGCGGTAAAGAGAACCAAGACGCCCGGTTGGAGTAAAGGATACACCCCTCGTCTTAACATTCTTCTTGATACTCGCAAGTATGAGGTACCCAGATTACCAAAAGGGGACAGCTGAATTGGGCAATTAAAAGAAGGGGATGAGGGGGTATCTCCATATTTGTCTCATAAAGCTGTCAAAAAAGAAACGGAAACTTGCGCGCCCATACTTCTTACCCCAATATACTAACATTAGCCCACCTACTATAAGTATATGCTCTACCGAGCTGCAATTGTAATAGTTGACTACTTACCCAATTACGTAGTTGCAGCATATTTGAACTATCCCGCCGATAAGCTCTAGCCATCTATAGGGCTGGAGACGCCCGGTTCATATGTGTACGGGACTAGTAAATACTCTACAATAGGCTGGAGATTAAAGGGCTTGACATCCGCTGAACTATCACGCGTTGCTACGTGTCCGCGCATCTCTAGTGCCGAACGCTCAAGTTCCGGCCTTTACTAGTACCATCTTTCCCTCCTCGTCAGTCGCCCACTTATCAGCAAGCAACAAAATCTCTCAACTCCGAAAACGAATCACCTATTACGAGAACCCGTGAGCAATAATGGATAGGTGAATGGCCGTTATAGATGCTACCCGTGTAGCCATGGCCAGGTGTTCTCTCCCCGGAAAGCAGTACAATGCACGCACGTGGTTTCGGCTTCGGATCCGCCCCGTCGTTGACTCGACTGACTCCTTCTGCCGACAGCCTTCTAGTTCATGCCTACGTACGTGGATGGAGCTGAATCGATCGACAGATCAGAGCGCGGATGACGGATGTCTTGTAAGCATGGAGCAAACTATGTAAGCGGGGTATCACCGTATTGGGCTTCATTAATTAAGAACTTAGGTATGTATCTGTCGTACGAAGTACGTAAGGGGAAGCCTCCTCCTGGTCCAGCGGATAAGTAGGTAGCTTCGCGCTCATATACAGGCATGCCTGTTCCCGACGCCTAAACTCATTCTTCCAGGTAAACCACAACCAAGCACCTTACTATTATTACCGCCCGTCCCCCTTGTCGCCGGCACTAGCTCGAGAGTCTCGGTGTCGTAACGTAAAAAGCGGAAAAGTGGGTTATAATCACGTCGCCCGTCGCATTTGCTCGTGGTCTTGCACATTATCGTCGCGGGTATCCTAGCTATATCATATAAGTTTCGCGCGGACCGCTACTCCAAACATTCGTATGAGAATAGATGATACCGGATTCTCGTTACCGATTGACTTAGATAGGTCGTGCCGTATTGCCGTACCCGAGTCCGCCGGTTTGCACTCTGTCCGAGTAGATGCCGGGAGCGCGCTCGGCTGCGAACCGGCCCTCTCTCGCCTGCTCCCGTCTGTCGTAGTAGACATATTCGATGTAGAAGGCATGGAGGTGGCCAGGTATGTAGCTGCAGAAGACCTCAGCCCACAAAGTTATATGGACAAGCTAGTAGAACGTAGGGTGTGCTTACCCGAGAATCGTGAGGCAGATGTTGATAAAGAGGTCGGCACCGCATCCTGCCACGGCCCAGACACCGAGAGGAGGGACTTGGTAAGCTTAGGTTAGTAGGCCTGTAGAGAAACAGAGATAGTTGGCGCGCCAACTTACAGAAGAGTGTTATGAGGACGACTAGTAAAGCTGATGCAACCCCCATTTTCCTAGATGTGTCGTATGTTCTCGTTCCAACAAGCTGTGGTGGAATACAGAATTACTTGTAAGTTAGTGGTGGATATCGCGCCCAATCGAGAAGCCTATGTTGGTGTTGTTTGTATTGTTGCTGGTGTTTGTTTTGAGTAGAACCGTTATGACACTTTCCGCACGGTTGCTTATAAGTAGAGACCACCTTATCGAGTAACTTCGAGTCAATGGGCCTACTATTTGTTGACCCATGAAGGATAGAAACAGCTTTAAGCTCTAAGAACTTAGGAGTGTTGCCAGTCACAGTTTTACATCCTAAAAAGTGTAATAGCTATGAATAATCCAAGTTTCAAACTGCCATTGCTTGTCTCATTCGCATGTGACCCGCGCGGCACGGATTGTGCCAGAAGCAAAGTCGTCATGCATGACGTACACAGCGCCACCTTGAGCTTGGTATGGCCATATCTTGTTTTATCGCATGTGGGGTAGGTACGGCATGTTACTGTACTACTTAACTGGGTGGAGAATCCACTGTAGGTCATAAATTGGTATTATCCATAGGCAGGTGCTTTTACGCATAAATCAATTCGTGTCAAATTCTAAGTCTTTTCCCGAGCTGAAGCTGTTTTATCGAAGAGGTATTCCGCTACCCGGTATATACGTAGTGGCTGCGGCTGGGGAACATTAGTGAATTATTTTAATGCGCTTCGGGTAGATCGGCTCTCATCGCAATGGTTATCAAGATGTACAGAATCCGATGGCTGGCTTGGGCAGAGCTTCAAAACACGTCAGTCAAGCCTACCTAGGTAGTTTAAGAGCAGAGGTCTCCCCGCGCTCGGAACCGTTTCGGTGTAAGGTCTGCATTTCTTGCTACTTTCATCAAGCTAGACCGGCTTGCCGGTTCTTCGAGATACTCGCGACGAAATAATCACCGGAGACGACATGCCGAATGCCGAAAGAATAGCGAAATCTTTACAGGTCTTTCATGAAATGATGCCGCTTTCAGGGGTGACCGGCTAGCTGGCCGTAGGGTGGTGGTTGCCGATGCTTCCCCACTGAGACCAGTTCGTTTCTAAGCGCTCGACGGGTTGAATTTGTCGTCACAATGACTCCCATGGTGCCTCATATAACAATCGATATCCATGGATCTTCGAGGAAAACAGTCGCACATATTGTAACTATGACAGTACGCACTGTCCGTGTTTCATACCTTACTCATCTGCCCTGACAGTCCTCTATTCAGGACAAGCAGGCCTACCCTCTCAGTACACTCTTGCCTCTGCATCCGGACCGGAGGTACTTCTGCGGCACGGAGTAATAGTGAATATGAGTCTCCGGGTGACCCCGGTGCCGCCAGGATCCTGCGGTCCGGGATCCACAGCCGCCGCATCATTGCGGACGCTTGCGCCTCCGGTTCTCTCTTGTTCCTGACAGCTCCAGCATTCTCATTCATCGCATTATTTATCTTCATTTTTACTCATCTCTAGGTAAACCGTCGCGATAACCTATGTCAATGCTGGATGTGCTGCGCGCACCGAAAAAATGGCCGCCGCCGGAAGCGGCGTAGCACTACCTGGGAGCCATCGTGAGCTGGGGCGGGGGGTGGGGGTTTTGGGAGAGTTCAGGCTTTGGTGTACGTTTCTGAGAGCGTGGGCACGGGCTCCGTTTCAGGGCTCCCACAGTTCACTCGGCGAAGACGAGACGTCCTGGCTGGAGCTGACGGCAGCAGCACCCGTGCTGGAGCGAGAGTGACGCCTAGCAGGAAGTCGGCCGCCGTGGGGCGAGTTGTGGGCTTAGAGAATGTGCAGACGGGTCAAGCTACACGCTATTGACGCCGGTGTTGCAAGCTGATAACAAGATTGAAAAGTCAGGCTTCGCACAGCCGACAAACCACAATGTCGCTCTGTGGCTTCTCGTTCAGAGAAGCGGAAGATCTGAGTAGAGCTCTACCTTATGGGTGCAAGGATAGCAACTCAGGAAAAAAGGGTGGGGGATGAGTTTGGGTTGGGAGGTGCTCCTATGAGCCCTATGACGGCCGTTGGACGACTTGAAGTCGAGCATCGCTCAGGAAGGCAGTGTCGTTGTGCTCAGATAGTAAGACTCATTTGGTGATATGCATGACGCAATGGCGCCCGCTAAGACTGCCAGGGGATCACATGCGGTGTAACCCTCCCGCTGGCCTGGACTAAGGGGGAAGAACTAAGAGGATTACTGGTTTGTAGATACTGTCCGAGCTTCTGCTCGTAGTACCATGAAAGGGCTATAGGTCATGATAAACAGCACTAGATAGTATCCCGAGGAACTGTCCTCCCCATACGGGTCTCTCCTCTACCCAGTCCCACCTACCACGACCGTCCTCGCAGTAGTAGAAGGATAATTCCTCTCACCAACAACGGCTAGCAATTCGCGGAGCGCGGCCTCGTCGGCGGCGCGCGAGGCCTCGTACTCGGCGACCGCGTGCCGGCGGTCGTCATGCTCGACCCACGGCTGCGGCAGCAGTCCGAAGTAGAAGGAGACGTACTGGAGGACATGCTCGCGGGCCGTGGCGAGGCCCACGCCGCGGCTGAAGCGGTGCAGGCGGCGGGGGTCCAGAGGGGGCGCGGGCGAGTCGTAGGTCAGGTGGGCGCGGTAGCGCAGCCGGCGCCGGTGCAGCTGCGTCTGCTCCCGGAACCGGCGCAGCTCGGAGTCCAGCGCGCGCGGCGGCGGCGGCCAGAGCCGCGCGTGCACCGACGATGCCTCCACGCCGTCCCAGTCCCCGTGGCCCATGCGGAACACGCGGAGCGGCATGGCCGCGCCCGTCCAGCGCCGCAGCACGTGGTGCCACCGCAGCTGGTAGTCGCGGACCGCCATGGATGTCTCAAAGGTGGCGCCGGCGGCCATCAGGTCCTTGCGCGGGTATCCCTCGTTCGAGATCGTGATGGTGGTCTTGCCCGTGTCGTCGTCTTCTTCGCCGGCGCCCGTCTGCAGCACGGTGACAGAGTCGTCGAGCGGGCCCACGGTGCGCGCGTACCACATGATGGGGCAGTCGTCGAGGTAGAGCTCCTGGAGCCCGCCCCTTCCGTTCTGCGCGCCCAGGCCCGCGATCCAGTCGACCTGCCACTCGTGGCTGAAGACGTAGTTGCCGAGAGCGAGGACGCGTAGGTTCGGGAAGCCGCCCTCCGCGGGGTTCACGAGCCGGAAGTCCATCCTGGGCGTCCAGCCCCAGTAGTCGCTGAAGTACAGGGAGAGGACGCGCAGGTTCCGCGCCAGCGGCGTGGCTAGCCAAGTGCGCGGGAGTGACGCGGCGAAGTCGAGCACCTGCTCGTCGTGGTACGCCCGCGGGTTCGCGCCGAAGCGGTCAAGGTGCCTCAGCTCGACGAGCAGCTTCAGCTCCTGGAACTCAGGGCTCGCCAGGACGGTCCCGAAGGCCGGGGACGCCGTGAGCCGCTCCTCGGCGTGGTCGCCTAGGTTTGAGATAGTGAGCGTACGAAGGCGGACGGGCGGCGTCCTCTCGATAGCCTCCTCCTCTCCAACAAGCCGCGAATTCTCTTCGCGGTCGGCGCCACGATTCTCATCGTCGCCTCCGTCCTGTTGTTGTCGTTGTCGTACCTCGCCGCCCTCCCAGTACTCGGCGCAGTACGCGTCGAGCTCGCCCCGCGAGGCGGTGGACCACTCGCCGGCGAGAACCTCGAAGACGACCCGCAGGACCCAGTCCCGGAGGCGCTGGTTCTCGCGGATGTGCGCGGCCTTGCCGAAGCGGACGTTGAGGGTCCGCAGCCCCGCGAAGAGCCGCAGGTACGGCAGCGCGCACAGGAACGCCGCCGGCCGCGGCAGTGGCCAAATGTCCCCGGCGCCGGCGTCGGCGGTGGGAATTGCGAGGTAGGAGGTCTCTACGGTGACCTCACGGACCACGAGGCCGCCGAGGTGCGGGGAGCGCGCGACGGCCTCGAACCAGAGGATGCGCGCGTGGCAGGTGTCCTCCAGCCGCACGTGCCGGAACGCCACGGCCGTGGCGATGGCGCTGGTGAACTTGTCCAAGAACCTGCAGGTCAGCACGTCCGCCGGCGGGAGATGGACGAATATATTGTGGTAAAGTTCGACCGGGAGCCGGGAGCTAGTTGCCATCGTGGCTGCAAGGCGGCCGCGCAGCAAAAGACAGAATAAAACAACACAAGGCCGAGTTGGTGACGTGGTAGTTACACTGCCGTCTCGATTGGGCGTTGTCGATATATTTGAGCCAGGAAAGTCAGGAGGGAACTTGCGTGTTCTCAGGCACCCCACCACTCCAGTGAGCGGCGGTGTTGATGCAGACTGCAGCCTCCTGGGAACGTGCTGGCCGCGTAAACGGCCAGGTCTATGCTGCCTGAGAATTTCTCCCGACTTACTGTTCAACGATAGATTGGCACTTCCTCGAGAAATCTGGAGATGCGAATTTGGATATGATCTTAACCAGTTGTTATGTAGATGCAAGAATGTCGAAACCCCCCGCAATTCATTGCGGCCTTTGGTACTGACATACCCGTAGGAACCTACCAAACAAGCTCCTATAACGGGATTCGGAACCAGTCAAGTCAATGCAACAGATGCTACTGATGACTTCCGTCGAATATGTGAGAGAAAGAAACGACCTGCATTCACAGCAAAAACCCTGTCCAGTGTATTCTTCGGTTGTTGTAATGGTTGATGAGAAGGATTTGTTCCGTAGGTAGCTTTCCCATATATACAGGACCCAGGTGGGTGGCACCTACCACGAATGGTCCCCTGCTGAAAGATCCCTTGAAAATCCCTTCTGCGGTGGAGTATACAGACAGTAAGTAGTCTAGTATGTGGGTAGTTATGAAATGCAACTCATGTAAGCATGTACCGTAGCGTTGTTATTTTTAACCCAGTGTTTACGCGGCTCATAGGCAACTATTTTAGGCATCACTACCTCGCCCGGACCCAGACAGACAACAGAAACAATGGAGACAGCGGAATTAACTCTAGCCGTGGGCGTATTTTGGATCGCGTCATTCATGCCCATGACTTATGTATATCACAGTCTTCTTAAGTCGAAAACAATCCCAGTCGAGGTGTTTCGTTTCTCAAGCATATTGGGTATCATTTATAACTGAAGAACGACGAATAGCCTTCCCTTCGCCATTCAAATGCCCCGGACCTTGAAATATATCATCGCAAATAGATAGCTACGCCGTCTCGCGATCCTGAAGTGCCTCAAACGCCGAGCCCATGCATGGATAACTTGATATATCCCGTCGAACGCCTTGCCCGGTATGCGCTCCCAAATCCTGGCTGCGCTCCAAAATAAAATCACATGTAAAGGTTGAAACGACGTTCACCTTGTGCCAGGATTTAGCCATGGCTTTTCGGAAATCTTTCTTTCATTCCTGTCTTGTCTCTCTGTGCCTCCTTTCTTATCCTTGGGACGAAGTTCGGTTGATATCCTCGACCTGCCTTAGTAGGTTGTCGATGCTGCTCAGAAGATCCGTGTCGTCCGAGATAGAAATTACATCGTGCTCGCCACCGCTCTTCGTACGTTTCCTGTCCCCTGACGTCTCGCCTCTGTACGTGGCCGCTAGATCATTGCCTTCCTCCTCTCCTTCATCGACGTAAATACGCTTCCGCTTCTGGGCGAGGTTGTTGACCGATGACGAACTGTTGACTCGACTCCGTCGTGCGCCATTAGGGGTTGCATAGCCAAGCAGACTGGAACCTTCAGGCGGCGGCGAATGGCTGGGCGAAGCAGATGGCTCTCTCGGTAGCCCGTAATCGCCAAGACCCGGAAACCGTTTCCCTTCTTGTAGCATCGGTAGAGCCAAAGACTCGGGTAGATATTCCCCATTCGGCATCTGCACTAAACCACTAGCCTTGAGGCGCCAATAGGGATCGGTTACCTTAGATCTCGCCTTGGAGACACGGCTGTTGTTGAACCCTAGACTAGAACGGTAACTGGAGCTGAAAGTGGAATTGCGGAAACTCCCAGTCGACATCGATAACGAATCTCTCGAAGAACCGTTCGCGAGAGCCTTGAGCATAGCACTCTTGGTCCCTTCCTTGTATATCCTCGGTTCGGGAAGTTGCTTGAGCGGCTGGAGCCCTTGTTTCTTTCGACGCTGGTTTTTGGCTCGCAGGAGCATCTGCTCCCCCGGAAGCATTCTCTCGTCGGAGTCGTGCTTATCTTCTCTGGCGGCATTGCGAGCAGCCTCCTGCGGATTCCGTACGCCGTCTAAAACACCGGAAGCGAGCAGCGCGTTCTCAATGGTCTGCTCTCTCGACTGTCGCCTTGACTGAGTCGACAGATTCAACGACTGTCTCCTTGTGGACGTCGACGAATTCAGCCTGCGGGTCTCTTCGATGTTCCCACGCGTCCTCTTCTGCATTAGATCTTTTGCCTCTTCGACCACCTTCTCCCTTGCGGCTCTCGCTGCAGCCTCGCGCTTCGCCACGTTTTCGGGCAGCCTCCATTGTCGAGCCTTCTCCCTCTCCGCTTGGATGCGTTTGACAGTACGTCGACGACGAAATCCATCGCGCCATATGTAGAAGTACTTAACGGAGAGACTGTATTCACGATACTTTCGCGCCTCGGCCCAGGAATTTTCATCTTCTTCTTTCCGTTTCCGTTCCTCTTCAGCTCGATGATACTCTTCCCAGACGCGTCGAAGTAAAATCTCCAGAACCGAGCGTTCCAGCTGGGTTTCCATTAGGCCCCTATCACCACTGACGTACCAGCGGGTAAGACCTTCCATCGGGTCGAACTTCTGTGAGGGGGCTAGGGGAGGCTCGACACTAACGGGTGGAGGGGGGGGATGCTCTGAACTAAACTTCGGTGATTCCTTCGATGGCTGAGGCGATCCTCCTGATGGCCGAAACACAGAGCTGCTGGGAGTAGATGACAGGGGTTGTGCGGGCTTCTGTAGAGATATCGTAGACCATTGACCTAAGTGAGACGGTTAGTACACCATCGCCTTCGCAATGGGATAATCTATGGCATTTGTGGATAGACTTACCGTTGAGAGCCGACGCCTCGCTAGTGAAAGGTGTTGATTGTTGCGGCTTGAACGACGCATTTCCAAAAGAGATAGGGGGTTTGATTTTAGCGGCCGGTTCTGCTGGACTGCTTGAGGCTCCTGGTATACTGGGGAACTGGAATCCCGCGCTGGGTGCTGAGGCAGTGCTCGAGAATATCGATCGTGGGGTTGAATCTTTGTTCGCAGGGGAAGCTGCCGGAGCTTCAGTGAAAACAGTACTTTGTCCTATTGTTGATGATACTGGAGCAACGTCTTTTGCGCTATTGAACAATTTGGGAAGCCTGTCTGCCGTCGTTGACGGTATTCCGGACGGCGCATTGGTCTTCTGGGCACCTGGAGTTGTTGAGAGTGCTGTAGGGTTTTCTGATTGTTTCGGGGTGTTTCCTTGGTTAAAGAGACTTTGTGGCGGCGTCGGGAACAAGGAATTTGATGTTCCAGAGGATCTATTCGCCTGATTGAAAACAGACTCTCGTGCTTGAGGTCCCTGGCTAGCCGTAAAAGCTGCAACTGGAGCCCCGTCCTGTCCGTCAGGGGATGAGAGAAGCGAGAACGGAGACGACGCTGAGCTGTGAGACATGTGTTTTTCTGCAACCGGAGGCTTGGGTAATGGCTGTGTGGTGTCTAATGTTTCGACGTCGCTCTCATCCGCATCAATGACTGCATCCTGAGAGTTGTCAACGAATAGACTATCGTTTTCAGGGCTAGCGGGCCGTATATCCTCATCGAGCCCATCGTGGCCTTCGTCCGCAACTGTCTGGTAGATGACTTCCGGAAGTGAATGACCACCACGCTTCCGCTCAACCAATCCATATGAGTAGGTGTGCGGGATCCGTGGCTTGGGTATCCTCCTCTGTTGGCTTGAAGGGGGTAGAATCATGTGCATATTGGCAGCGTCTTTGCTGAACTGGAAGCTGTGCAGCTTAGCAAAACTGATGGCCTCTTCTTCCGTATCGAAATGCAGACGCTCTTTTAAGAAGGTGGGAGTCAAATCTTTTGGGCCGTCCTTGGGTCTTTGGTAACCATTGAGGATGGTCTGTAGCATCGCATGGCGTGCGCTGCCAAAATGAACTTCGGCGAAGCAGGCCATCGTGTACGAGATGGCCGGAGAAGCAACGATAGAGAAGAACATCGCGGCCATGTTGAGGGCCATTTCGGTCCCTACCTTTGGTACCAAAGGGCCCGTCTCGGTCCAGGTATTCTGCAATGACTGCGCCAGACATATTGCAGTTTTGATTCCACTCGACTCTGAAAATTTAGGATCCCAGCTTTGGACTTTCTCCATTAAAGCCGGATCACCTGCGTTAAAGACGATGTAGTAACCGCGAAACTCAGCTTCATTCTCGCAGGCGATGTCTTCTTTGGCACAGTCATCGTAGGCTTCCATCAGGGAAATCAGCGTCTTGCTCAGTTGCTCGACTTCCTGCTGCTCCGAAAAGTCGTCAGGAGCAAAGTCGGGTCGCGAAAGGAGATGCAGTGCCGTAATGTGGAACCGGGTAATCGTCTCGAGGCAGTATAGATAATCTTGCTTTTCTTCTGCGCTCATAGCAGCTCCTTGAAACGTGAATTCGCGGCGGATTGCACGTGTCCGGTCCCAAAGGAAGTGGTGTCGTATAGGAAGAAGGTCGTCCGATGGTATTAATTCAGATATCAAGTAATCCAAGGTTCGGCGTAGAGCGGCCGGCGATCGTACATCCATGGGTAAAGGAAGATCCTGGCCGGCGGAGGAACGGGAGTAGCGGGTTACCATAAGAGGGAGACTCGCGACGAGCTCGCCATCGATCTCCTCTTTCTCCTCCTTCTTAACATCGTGCTGCACAATGCGGGTCACCTTATCCCAATCGGGGCACATTCCTTCGCAGATGCCCTTGAAATTGATGGCCTCGCTCAGTCGTCGCTTCTTGTCGGGATCGTCAAAAAGCCCCGCCCGGATCAAGGATTTCATGGCTTTCTCCCGATATACGCTATAGGCCTCTCGAAATTTCTCAACCGCTTTTCGTTGCGACGTGCTTCCTGGGTTTGCAGGCCATTGGGGAGGTTTGATGCCGTCTTTTGCCAATTGGTCGTGTATCTTGGTCGCGACATCACCGACTTGCCCGTTTACTCTCGGTTGCTGTGGTTTGGGCGTCTGAGTACCGTGTCTGGGCTTTTCCCCCCGTTTAAGCTTGGGGCCCGTAGGAATAGCCCGATCGGAACCGCTCTTCGGGCCTTGCGGACTTTTCGGAAACTTGGACCGGTCTTGGTGGCCGCCATCATTTTTTCGCTTGCCGTTTACTGCATTCACACTTGGCGCCGGTCTAGACGGTGGTGAGGGCTTCTTATCCTCGGAGGCCGGCCAGGCGGGTTGAACATACCCGTGCTTATGATGACCCCAATCCTGAGCATGACTGGCGGCACTGGAAGGCGAACGGCTCGTGAAGGGGTTTACTTGAGAATTTCCAGAGCTACCAGCTTTGGAGGGTTGCGACCCAGTGGTCGGTTGCGAATCAGGTTTGGACTGGCTGCCATTTGGGGCGAACGGGTTGAGTGTCTTTGCTGGTTGTTGCCCGAAAAGGGAAGACGGCTTTCCCGCTGCTACGTTAGCGGCAAGGAAAGGGTTCGGTTTTTTCGAAAACGGATTTTCCGAGGAACCCTGCGAGGACGGTTTTTGAGTTGGAGTGGCGAATGGGTTATAGGGCTTTGTAAACGCTATAGATGAAATCACGCGTTAGTGACAGCTCTAGGTGGTAGCGATCGTAATATGACGTGGAATGTCTTCGGAATCGGTGATAAGGCAGCAGCGGCGGATATAGTGGAGGTGCTGCTCTTATCCCAACTACGTTTGGCATCGATGAAGAATCCCTATCACAGCCACCTCGGGAACATGGGGTATACATGCTCTTGATAGCAACAGGGAGCATAATCCTCCTCTTGCTAAAGGGAAACTCCGCGCTTGCTGCCACCCATGTGCCTCATAAACTTCCTGTTCCCCGCTTTCCCTTCAGGTCGCAGAGCAGTCAGTGCCTTGGGAGATGTTGGGGTCATTGGTCTTTGTGCGCTCCTCGGTTCGGCAGACGTAGCTGGATGGTCTCTCCAATTTCTTCATAAGGCGATGGCGCGGTGCGAATAAGGTCCACGGTGGTGCAAGCGGAAAGGAACCCTTTACTTACGGTTTACCGGCGGGTTCGCAGAGGTGCTCTGGGTGCTGAACATCCTGTCGCGTCTGAGCGACTATCATTGGAGGTGAGACTCTGAGTATGAAAGTTGGCTTGACAACAAATATTGTTGGAAGGGGGTCGACGTTTAAATCCAGCGACTTGAGTTGGTGATGAAATGAATGGTTCTGGTAATGATCGAAGCGGCCGAGCTACTCGTCGAGGTGATGTTATCGTGATAGCGATGTCAGGATCGAGCCCAGCCGGCTAATCGAGAACCCATAAGCTGAGCTGCCTCGCTTGATACTAATCAGATCATGGGTGATAATGTTGTGGTGTTCGCAAGTCGAAAGCCGGCGATGGTCGGCGTGAAGTTGTTTTTCTTTGGGTAGAGATGCGGTTGTGAATCTCACACTAAGTACAAAGTAAGTACACTTGGGTATTGATTCGCTCCTGCAACCGCGAACTCACAATGAATTGATGGGGAAAGGTTCGCAAGCGGAAGCGGCTGTTTCTGCCAAGACTAACCGCCTTTGGATTTTCCAAATCGAGTTAGCTCTGGATGTTTTTATATACATACCTGTAGGTATCAATGTACCGGACTTCGGGGGTAACCTAGGCTGGCTAGGTATCTTAGGCACACTTCCAACCTGAAGTTCAGTATTATTACAGGCGAAAGACTTGCCATTATCATCTTGTTGATGGAAGTAAATTGAACATGATAGTGAACTTAACCTACATTATATTATCCTAATGCCATTACTTAGTAGTGCCGGAACCCTCAAAAGTGCTGGGCAGGAATACGCAAGGACTCCGGTTATTTCCCCTCGCGGGATCGCACTTCACAACTACGTCTGTTCGTGCTTCGTGCTAAAACTACATACTAACTAAGGGAGTGGTCTAGATGAGGTCATCTTCAAGCCCACAGAGAGTGAACCTCTGTTTCTAGCTGCCCCAAAGCAATGCTCCCTGCCAAGAAAATCATGTCCGTTTTTGTATCAGTGTGAAAGGCTGAAGGACAGACTCAGAACAGAATCAATCACACCGGAAGACTATACAATTACCACTAAAAGTTGCTCTCTTCCATCATCCTTTAAGCGTCACGTAGAGCTGAACCTTTTCTTCTTTTTGACTACCCCCCACTTAGCGACTTTAAAGACCAAGGTTGCTGGTGAACCTTAACTCACTTTCCCTGCCCTTCCTTATTATAAGTAAATTGTAAACTGAACCACCATTCTTCCAATCTAACGCCTTTCCGGACGCGCACTTCCGACACCTGGAATTGTCTAGGACTCCTCCTACCTGGCCTTTAACGCGATTGCGCCATCATCTCTATGTAAATATGCATCGCTAATTACCTACCCCATGCCCATTGACCACGAGTGAGTCGGAAGTCCGACAGCATTTCCATAGACTCCTGCGCATTTCACCACATCAGCTCCGGAACTTGGCCCACCCAAAAGGTTTCGCATCCTTACAGGCGTTCAATCACTTATAAAGTGGTCCGCCCTCCATGGCCACCTTCCTCGAGGATCCCCGTCTTCGACAGCGGTGGAACCAGATCTCCCAGACCACCGAGACGGTCACTGAGAATGCAGCCGCCGGTATCTGGAGCTTCGGCCACACCTACATCAACCCCTGCCTGGCATCCGTCGGGTCCGCCCTCGACAGCTGTACCACCGTTTGCCTCGGCGACCGCGAGGAGCGAGCTCGGAGGGCGAGGGATCGACAGAGGGCGCGAGGGAGGGCAGAGTACAGCTTCGACTTCTACGACGACTGGGATGAAGAGCTCTTTGGCGAAGAACCTGGCGGGAGTACATGGGGAGGATGGCGGACCGAGGACTGGGATCGCTTGCTCGCCGGCACGGGGAAGAGGCGGAGCGTTCCCGGCGAAGTGACAGAACAACCGAGAGGCAGGAAGCGCGGCATGAGTTATGGTACACGAGGCGTGCGGAAAGCCCCTACCGGCGAGGAGGATCCGACCATCATACCTAGCACGACGCCCATCGGATTCCTCGGCCGCCTGCCATTCAAGCTCGGAGGGACGTTGAGATACAAACCTAGTGCGGCAAATCTGCAAGAGCATCCGGGCGCATTGAGGATGGTGCACGACGGCGAGCACGAACCCCTATTAGGTCCAGAAGAAGATGGTGAAGATTTCCATCCCGGGGACGAGCCACGAACCCAGACTAGAAAGCGGAGCGGGACAAGCGGCAGTGGAAACACAAGCGACTCTTATCGATCGCGGGGCGATCTATTTCCGAGCGACGGCGAGGGCGAGGAGGATGCAGTGCCTTTGGGCGATGATCTCGGAGTCATGCTCGATCGCGTGGACGATCGCTTGAGCAGCCGGACAAGGAGCAGCAAAGGGAAGAAGGTGGCGGAATCGGGCATCGCGCGGAGCGCCTCGCGGACGACGATAAGCTCGGCCCTGTCCTCCCTACGGGGCAAGCGCAGCTTCGCATCGAACCCCCAGAGTCCACTCGTCGGCTCGACGCCATCGCTCGAAGATCTACGGCAGGAGGAAGAGCGACTGGAACGAGAGGAAGACCAGGCCATGGAGAAGAAGAGGCAGGCCGCCGCCGACCTCGCTCTCAGACGGGGTCTGAGCCGCGAGAACCTGCAGATCGCGTCTGTGCCCGAGGCCAAGACCGAGATGGTCCGGGTCGAGGACGTACATACTCCGGAGTCGGTGGTCATCGAGGAGGTTACGGCGGACGACGGCGACGTCGAGAGTACGTCAGAACCCACGCCGACCGAGCCCCATCCACCAGAAACTCCCGCGGCGCCCAATAAGCCTCCAGACAGCGAATTCGTCCCAGCACGGCTACCCTACTTTCGGTAACGAGTAGTCTCGGATAGAAACTCGAAGATGGCTGCACACAAGACATGGGCTATAAATGAGGCTCATGCGTGCTAGCGATGCTGTATCATATTATCGACGTCTTGGATATACCTCTTAACGACCTATGTACGGGTTGGCATGCATATTGGGAGATGGGGAATATATATATAGGATCAAGTCGGGCCCATTTTGCTTACGATGCTCATGATCAATTACGTAACTTCCAATATCGCCACGCTTTCCGACCCGACGTTCGCATGCTTGACAAGTTGTTGTTGTTGTAAGGACATATATCCGTGTGCTGGCTGTGACCGTAGCGAAGCATCTCGCTGCCCAGTTCAGTCCGGAACGTCATGGGGAACCGGATTCTGGCGTAGTCCATGCATAGAATTACATGCCGTCTTTAAGACGCAAATGCTTCAGGTGCAGAGTTCACACGGCGGCCACTATTCTTTCACAAGTCCGAACCCTGGTAGTCCTGAATCCTCAAACCGTTGTCTAAAGCCGCTCACCCGTTCGGTCCACGCTATCCTAGTATTCCAGAACCGAACCGACATGGGGCGGGACTCGTCGAGGCAACACAGAGCCCATCGCCCCCCTGGCCGTCCCTTTTGCAAAACAGACGTACCTGTATGCTCTCCTTGGCTCTAGGGGATTCGAAACGCGACTGGGATGGTGGGCAAAACATTACGGCTATCCAATGCGGGACGGACTCACCCTCGAGTGCTTTATGCCTGTTTACATGCGGACCGTGTGCCTCGAAACCAATGCAGAAGCAAGACTTGGGTCATATAGCGAGGCAGAACCGCGCTTCGGCTTTACGTCTTCTCCCCCTTGAAGGAGCCTCGTCTAAAGCGTGGAATAAGTGCCCGACCCGTGTCCATTTACATATTTCGGTCGGTTGCGGGAGGCGAAGAAGCGATGGGATATGTGAGCTTTCACTTTCGGGGTGGTGGTCATTGATAATGACGGACTCGGGGCTGGTTCGGCTATAGGGCCCGTTCCCGAATTTGGGGAACGGATTCAGACAGACAAGATGCCGATGTTTCACTTAGTAGCATGCTTGCCCGACGATGGAACTCTGATCCCGCTATCGACGCACCGTGGCGGAAGAGGAAATTTCTCAAATACAGTGAGAGCCGCTTGATTACCTTACTGGACGGAGCACATCTACCGTCCCAATGACGCCAACTCGGCTCAGCGGCTCGTCGATATGTCTACGTGACCGTCCGCTCGAAGGAACTTGCAAATGGCCGAGCGCTTCTCAACAGGCGATGAACCATTGAGACCAGACAGCATGGGGTCCCCGGGCACTGCTGCTCGCGTTCGTAATGACGTCGGAATATAGGGGTTTCCGCCATCAACAATGGCCACGGTATTCTCGACACCCACATGCCACCGGGTGCCGGCAGTGCAGGCCACCGTCGTTGGGGGGCGGCAGCCGCTGGTTAAGTCGACTCCACACTCCTCCGGGGCGGATGTCACCGGCAACCGCGTGCGCGCCCAGGCAGCACCGGAACTAGGGCTAGTCGAGGACATCGGCGCGAGGAGGGGGACCAGCAAAGTCTGGATTACGGGCCGAAGTCGAGCCTAGATAGAGGAGCTAGCTAAATACTAAATGAGTGTTATCCTGAGGTTTTGAAATGCATCCCAACCCTCGGGTCCGGTCCTGGGATCTCCGCAATGTCCATGTCAACCATGACCTGAGCTGGCGGGGAGGCCTGTCGGTAGAGAATGCTGGGAAAGAACTCGGCTCGTAAACCGGTTGATATACCCAATGGTCTCCTTGCATGCAAGGACGTATATGAAGACAGTTTCCAATTTTCAACACAAGCTATTTACGAGCCCGCTCTTAGTTCCCAGAGGTGGTTTCACATGACCTTGTACTACGTATATGATAACTAGAAGCAATATATAGGTTTCGACTGCCCAAGCAAACTTTTCACTCATGTTGACTTTCCGTCAAGAAGCGGATGAAAGATCAATGCCCTCGATAGTGAGTGTCATCCTCGTCTGACGTTATCATAGTGGAGACCTCCAGCTGTGGCAGGGGAAGCTCCCCCTTCCTACTATGGAATATGAGCGGGGTTCTGGGGTACACAGCTACTAAGGGCTTCTCTTACCATAGTAGTTATGCGGTGAGGGTCCACTGAATACTGCAGTGCGGGGAGTTATGCCGACGGGGAGATAGAAGATGCCGAGGTATCTCTCCTCAACTACCTACGAGGTAGCTAGGGACCTCCTCCTCAAAATATCAACAGGCTGTCTTCTAGTCTATATCTAGAGTATCTGGAAATGCGGCCATGGTTATTATAGCCTTAAAGACTATCTACAGGTAGGCAGAAAAACCTCTAGCCAGTCTAAGCTCCCCTGCTTGCTCTATTCCATCACCTAGCTGCCTGCACTATCTGCGCCGATCGACTCGGATTACCAGGAACATACGTGCATTCATCCATCTTGCTGGAGAGTCATAAAAGCCACTTGCTATTACCTATCTAGCCATAACTAGCTAGCTCGCTTCACCGGGGCTCAACACTTTCAGCCATGGCGCCCAAAGGCCCGATCACGACCCCGCTGACGACGCTCCTGGGAATCCGGCATCCCATCATCCTGGCGGGGATGGCGCGGACGTCGGGCGGCGCGCTCGCGGCGGCGGTGATCAATGCGGGCGGGCTCGGCGTCATCGGCGGGTTCCAATACACGCCGGAGCAACTGCGGGAGATCATTGCCGAGATGAAGGCGGAGTTGCGGGACCCCGAGGGCGCCGTGTTCGGGATCGACCTGGCGCTGCCGCAGGTCGGCGGGTCCGCGCGCCGCACCAACCACGACTACACGGGCGGGAGGCTCGACGAGCTAATCGACATCACCATCGAGAGCGGCGCGCGGCTGTTCGTGAGCGCCGTCGGCGTGCCCCCGAAGCACATCATTGAGAGGCTGCACAACGCCGGCATCCTCGTCATGAACATGGTCGGCCACCCGCGCCACGCCGAGAAGGCGCTCGACCTCGGCGTCGACCTCGTTTGCGCGCAGGGCGGCGAAGGCGGCGGACACACGGGCGACGTCGCGACCAGCGTTCTGGTGCCAGCCGTTGCCGACGTGGCGCGCCGGTACCGGCCGCCGATGCTGGGCGGCGGGCCAGCGCTCGTGGTGGCGGCGGGCGGTATCGCGAACGGGCGCTCGCTGGCGGCCGCGCTTATGCAGGGTGCGGTGGGCGGCTGGGTCGGGACGCGGTTTGTGGCGAGCGCCGAGGCCGCCTGCAGCGAGGAGCACAAGCGCGCCGTGGTCTCGTGCGGATTCTCCGACACGGAGCGCACGCTCGTGCTCTCGGGCCGCCCCCTGCGCATGCGTACCAACGACTACATCGCGCGCTGGCACAAGCAGCGGTCCGACGAGATCCGCGCGCTCTGCGACCGCGGCGTCGTGCCCATCGAGCACGACCTCGAGCGCGGCGCCGAGGACATCGACGTGCCGCATATCATGGGCCAGGTCGCCGGGGCCATCGCCAAGATACAGCCCGCCGCCGAGATCATGCGCGAGATGATCGACGAGGCCGTGGCGATGCTGCGGCTCGGGAACAGCTACCTGGGTGGGGAGGGCAGTGGCAGTGGCGTTGCTGCCGGTGGCGGCGACGGCCACGCGGCCAGAAGCAAGCTGTGAAGCTCTTATTTGCTAGTCGCGCGCCCATGATATGACATGATCTTGCCCTGTAACTGAGCTGCTACTGGCCGGCGCCGAGATCACTTAGTGGGCAACACCTTGGCGATAATCGGGCGATACCCTTGTGTGGACAGACGTTTCCACGTAAGGGCCAGAGCCACTCTCTTGCCGGTCGCACCCTTTCTTCCAAGCCATGTGCGTGTGCATGCAGTGCCGGGGGGACAGCAGGAATGCATTAAGGGCAGGATAAACGGGAGTGGCCGTAATATGCCCACGCAAGGCGACGCGTGGAGGGGATGCAGATTTCGTGGAGGCCATGCAGCTCTTGCAGGGTGGCTGTTTCATGGTTTCGAGCTGGACTGCGATTTAGTCTGCTGTCCATGGGGGTCCTGTGGTAGTGATACCACTAATTAATGCTGTGGCTCATGAAAATACACGAGATGATAGGGCAGAGACAGGGAGCAAAAAGTGTAAAGTATAAAAATAAAAAATAAAATAACAAAACGACGCCGTGATAGGGGCGGGAATGGCGCACAGAAAGCCTCTATCAAAGGACGGGCGTTACCACTTGGACGTATTGGCAAACTTGATCGAGGAGACATGGGGATCCCGGTAGTTACAGTACTGCAGACCGTCTTACGCAATTGATGATTTCTTTTCACGTCATGTAATACAAAATGACGAGCGAGTTGAAATGGTGCAGGGCTTCATCCATTCATAGCTTCGTACATCATACTACCGGTCGTAAGTGTCTCATGTCAAGCTTTTTTCCCCTTCTTCCCCATATGGGCTGTGCGGTTGTACAACGTTTCCGTCCTCCGTCAATTATGAAGCGGCGATAGGTGGTGTGGGTGGGATTTTCCAAGCCACGGCTGCTGGCTCGAACCACCCTTTGTCTCAAAGCGACCTGTAAGATTTAACACTGCCGAAAAACCGCAGTCGAGACTGCCGGCTCTCTGTGCCACCACCGCGTCGGAAGCACCTTCATGAGGGTATCGAGCTCCTCCCGCGCGGACTGCATCCGCTTCTTACCGGGATCGAGTCCGCATCTGGCTAGGCAGCTCTCCAAAGAGTTGCCGCTCTCCTGAGCATCTCCCTCCTGCCGCAGCCCCTCCTCTCTTTCTGCCCCTTCTAAGTGGTCTTCTACTCCTGCACTAGCGACCGTTTCCATACCGGCAAAGTCCTTCTGCGCGTCCTCCACTAGCTGCGGTTGCGGTCCCAGCTCGGCGTCATCCGCCTCATGCACGAAGATTATCCTCTCCAGGGCGTTCATCCCCGCGTTCTGCCAGCGCATCACCCGCCAGGCGCCCTCGGGCACGATCGCGAGCCGCTGCACTTTCTGGAGATCTGCCGTAGAGGCCCATAGCTTTGCGCATTCGGGCTTGAGCTCCGCGTGTCCGAAGAACAGTGTATCCCTGCTGAAGTCGACGTAGATCCTCGGCTGGGCCTTCCCGGCGCCCAAGGACAGCCGATACCGCTTGAGCGCTTCGTGTCGCGCTTCGGCGTTTACGTGCAGCAGGGCCGGGATCTTGGCCGTGGACCGCCATGTGTCCTGTACATTTTCATCTGATGTTCGCGACAAGGCTTCCTCAAGCGACTTGGGCGCCCGGTTTCGTGCTATGGCGAAAGGTGATTCCACAACGACCGTTCTTGCCTCAGGCATGGCATGTTGCCAGATCCTGATACGCAACTCTGGCGGGAGATCTTTGAACATAGGAAAGTTCAAGCAGGTCCATTCGTCCTTGTATGGGGTTGGCTGTGCTTGTTCCATGCTGTCTTGTTCTTTGCGATGTTAAGTAAATCAGGTCTCAGATCGATAGCGGCCGATGAAAGTCTCATATCTTAAAAATCGACGAACTGGCCAAAAATATGGCATATATAAGCAACTCAAATAGAGATTCGTAGCCCAGAGCCTGACCTTTGGCCTGATACAATGGCCTCGTTTAAGGTCTGCGCTTAGATGTGGCAACTGTCTGAGCCACCTTCCCTGGGACATTCAAGGACAGCCGCATGCATTCGTGTACCGACAGACGCAATCAATATATACAATATGACAAAATAGAAAACCCTTGACGACCTTACGTATTGTTTAACCAGAGAGCTGATTGGCAGGCGGGTTGAAGGGTAATCTGCTGATCTCTTGCGTTGTCTGCTCAGGGTCTGCCAAGCTTTTATATTTACAGTACTGGGGCGTAGACCAGCAAATGGGGGGTCTCATCTTCTAAGACGCCGGGAAACGAAGCAGCTGCCCGAATGCAGACTTTGTTGTCCTTTTCCTCCAAGGAGAGCTTTGCTTCGAGTCTGGCCGGTTCGCTACTTAGCGGCATTGGAACGTCAATCTGATGAGGACAGGGAGCGCCATAGAGACCTAACGTCAACACCCGCGCCCTAGTGTAGAGTCGGACGCCGACTTGCCGACAATTGACCTCACGACTGTCTGCTTTCAGATTACCTTGAATCTTGCATTGCGGCCTCTACTCCAGGATGTCTAGGCATGTTGGGCGCAGAGGGCTGGGAGCTAGTAAAATTGGATAATGTAAGGGGGGATATACGCCATACTACTCTGACAGTATCCTAGGCGTGTCAGGAGGTGTCCATTTAATTAATGATATGTGCAGTAAGCTGCCAACGAATCCTCCTCAGCCTCATAACACACTCGTGACTTTGAGGCTCCAATGGAATGGTATGCTTATTCACCGCCGCAGAAGAACTGGGAACGGTGTCGCGGCTGTTTGTTATCAGAACTAAATCTGGTGCAGGCCCGGAGACGCGAAGTTCCAGAGAAGACAAAGCCTGGCCTCGATCCCTGTGCCGATGGCAGAAAGTCACGAGGGGGCGTTTGAGGCAAGGCTCTCCTAGTGGAGAGCCACATTTATACGAAGCAAACCCTGATTAGGCTATAGTAATCACACTGCATCCATGTTCAAATTCGTTGCGTCCTTGATGCCGCCGCAGCTCTACTCAATTACCATCAACATGTGCAGACTTGATTGACCGTTGCGGGAGACATCGGCCTCCGTGGTCCCGGGACGTCAGGAGATGCGACCAACCCCTCCCCCTTAAATCGAGTCTTGACTCTTCTACGGATAAGTTTTCCCCTCGGAAGGCTCGCAGCCGAGACATAGGAAGACCGGATCCAGTAGGATTAGCGTAAGGGATTAGCCAATGGAACTGGCATCAATTCGAGTCTCGAATACGTAGACGGGACCGAACTTTGGAATCTGGAGATCCAGACAGTCGGGAGTCGGGGCTCACATTCCCCGTCAATGATATAAGTTTCTACTAAGTAGGTAGTCGTAACACTATGAAAGCTCGGCGGGTTGCATTCGGGCGGCTACGGATGCAGACATCCATTATCAAAAGGCGGTTGACCCTATTCGGGATCCCGCCGGATGTATCTGGATCTAGTATGACGGATTGGGCATTGTATTATTGCTTATTTACTCTATATTTGACCATCATCAATCAACTGTCTGGACCCTGGTGTCGGGACCGATTCAACCCCCCCTGAACCACTTGTTATGTAACTTCAATCATTGGCACATGGTTGGTTCCCCCCCCTTGAATACCTCAGTTGCTGTTACGCATTACGTCGGGGCCCTTTCCTTCGTTTTCTGTTTCAAAGTTAATCGTTTTTAGCAAATGCCATCGTTATGCTCGAGACGGGACTTCGGCCTGTTGTGCGAACTTTATCTTCGGGTCTCGGCCTTCAGGTGAACTACCGACCACCGATAAATATGGTTAGTTAACGCAGATATTTGGGTTAACCAGAAGATTTCCTAGGAAATCATTTCACTCCCCCTCACCCCGAGTGAAGGTCGCGTTGCCGGAGTTAATCATGAATAACTTTTTAATGGAAGCTCGCCGTCGTCCTTTGTATCGTCCGGATGAAGAAGGAATGTATGTCTCCTTGGGCATCCTAGGCACTATGACATTTTCATCAGAGAAACTCATAACTCGACTATTTATGAGTAATGATCTGCTTTCAGTATATCTATCCTAACCATTATGGTTAAGATAAGTACAAATTAAAGGTGGTGCGATTAATCTCTATAGGTAATATTTACCATACGCCCGCTCAATACCACTCCGGTGCGATCGTGATCCCGTTATGCGCTAAATAGTACTAGTATTTTAGGTTACAGTTGCCCCGTACGGCTTCGGCCCGCCAGGAGACGAATCTGAGGCGACCGTGCCTTATTGTGGCTTGCGCTCGACGTGTTGCAGACTTCCGCCTAGCGCATACGCGTCTTGAACGTCTCGATTGCCTCGTATTGTTTGACATGGCGAGGGACAGATCCCTACCGTATGAAGGCTGGTTTGTCCTCCGCCGGGCTACGACGACGCGCTTTCCAGCGGCCTCGTAGTAGTGATGGGGAGGCGGCAAGGCATCTGTGGTGTCCATCTCCATTTCTTTCTCCTTCCCAAGCATTTCGGTTTCGAGCAATATATGCAGTCGTTAGAGGGTATGGGTGCTTGAACGATGGTAGGGCCGTAAGCGTACCGGCAAGTGGGGGGAATCTAGCGGAGCCATGTGAGATACGGGCGGAAGTGACGGGAGCTAGTTGTCGGGCTGGGCGCGTCGGCGCATTTGTCTGCTTTCAGGAGCCGGAGGCTATACGGAAGCCACTGTGCGCGCGCTGTTAACCAAACACGTTGGCCATATTACGGGGGAGGCCTAACTCTGTTGCCGTACCGTACCCCCCTTCCGTTTCGACTTCTTCACCGTTTGTCTTGATATGATTGGGAGCATCCAGAGATACGGGGTTCCTCGTTCGTGAACGTGACCTGGCGCGTTGATCGTCTGCGATTTCGTTTGGTTCGTGACCAGGTGTTAAGTTACGTCGCTTCGTCTGCTTGCGCGAGGTGGCGTTGGCTGCGACCGATTTTGCTGTCTTACCTCGTGGATCAAGGTGATTGGACGCGGACGCTCCATGGCGTTTTTTTTTTTTTTGAGCTTGCTTCTCCGCGCGGTCGGGCGAGAATCGTTAATGATTTCATTTCTTGCGCCAGGCACTGGGCCTTCGTCCGTGAGAAGCGATCGATGTTAGATGTTCTTCACCTGCCGCCATCGCACACGAAGGGCACGAAGCAACCTCCACTTGAGAGCAGCCCTTGCCAACATTGGCCGAAGCACAGCACCCGCGGGGGGGTCTTGTACGATTCTCGGTCTTGGCCGTACAAGCTCCTTTTGCCGGTAGCCGAGCCATGATTTCTGTCAAACTCAGCCAGGGCATTTTTTTGTCCGGATGGACAGCCGCTCTTTGTCTCCTGGTCGGTGTGATTGCCGTTTATTTTTGGTTCTGTCCAGCGCCCGCGCGTCCCAACCCCGCACCGCCGTCTCCGGCGGGGCACAGATTAGATTCCACACAATCCAGGCGACAAGGCGTACGCCTTTGCCAAGTCAACCCCGACAAGAGTGAAGCAGACACCAACTGGAGCACCTTCGGGCGTGGTAGCACACGCGCCTCGCCGGCTCTATCTCCTACGTCGCCCAAAGGTACGTTAAGGCCGCGAATGCCCACGTTGACACCCTCACCCACCCGGAGACTCACAAGCCTTAGTGGAGACTCGGATATCTAAGGGAGATGTAGGACATGGCAAGAAAGCGTCCAGCGACGCCATAGAACTGCTTGCCTCCGGACCGTCTGCCGCCGATGGTCAGACGGCTGAAGCTGGCACAGACGAGAGAGTGGAAGAGCGTCACCGTCCGTCCGGGCCGGCAAAGCCCGGAAAGGACCCGAAGTCACGGCCCGGCGATGATGCACAGGTACCAATCGTGCTATCCGTCGAATGCCGGGCCGATGGGCCGCAGCCTGTGGCAGAGTCCGCATGTCAACAGGAAACTATGCTTTCCACGAATAGCGACAGCCCCGGCAAGAAGTACGATTATATGAAATTATCACCTGGCAATATTCGCTTACTTCATCTAATGCCACATGAAGAGGACGAGGCCCCTATACGTTGCCAACTGTTCGACTATCCTATCCAGAAGACAGGAGAAAGAGCATGTTTGTACGAGGCTTTATCCTACTGCTGGGGCGGCTCGGACAAGCCTTATTCTGTCTCTATAGGGGAGCGCTACTTGCCTGTCACGGCAAATCTCTACGCGGCACTGTTACGACTTCGAGATCGCTCCATTGGGCGAGTCATATGGGTGGATGCTATTTGCATCAACCAAGAAGACAAAGAAGAGCGGGGACAACAAGTTCGGTCCATGGCAGAGATCTATTGTAAAGCGAACCGTGTAGTTGTCTGGCTCGGAGAAGCCGGAGCCGATGACCATCACACGCTTAAGGCGATACCTGGTGCTGCAGGCGACCAGTTTACGAAATCCTCCGGCAATGAAACGAGTCGGGAAGCGGTTCTCGCGCTACTTAAACGACCATGGTTTCGGCGCATCTGGGTAAGTCGTGCAATACTGTCAGCCGAGTCAGTCGAAGTTATTGACATAGTTGGCTGCAGGTGCTTCAGGAGGTGGCCGCAGCTCGACATCTGCGGATCATATGTGGCTCCACGGAGATTGACGGATACGCCTTTCACTTGGGTCTAGAATCTTATCCAGGCTTGCGGAATCCCATACGCCCGATGACAAACCTGATAAAGCATTCAATATTCCGACCTAAATACAGAATTGATCCTTCAGGCAGAGTCTCTTTGGGGATACGCCCTCTCAGCGAGTTGATCGATATGTACCACACCTACGAAGCCACGGAGCGCCATGACAAGGTATTCGCCTTGCTCGGTATGAGCTCTGATGCTCCCAGTGCCGCTGCAGCCGCTGGCCTATCGCCCAACTACTATATTCCATGGGCGGAACTCTTGAAGCGACTTATCAAGTTCTTCCTCGGTGGACAAGTGTCTGTGTACACCTTGCCCAATCGGGAGACGGCGATTATCGAAAGCAAGGGCTATGTTCTCGGCAGGGTGTCCTGGGTCGACGGACAACGGGTGGGTGTCACTCGAACGGATGCGTCTCGAGATTTATGGCTTCAGAAGGAATGGTCTCTCCAACCATCGGCCAAATCCGTTCGAGCAGATGACTTAGTCTGCCTTCTAGACGGGGCATCAACGCCTACAATCATCAGGCCATACAAGGATTACTTCCGTATTATCTTAATTTCAGTCCCCGTTCCGAAGGAATTAAGGACAGAAAACGGAAAAGGTGGACTAAAATATACGCTGCCGTCTTTCCTATGTGATTTTCTACTTGTATGGACCTGGGAGAGTTTTCAGAACGATTCAGAAGACCGAGAAGAATATGAATTAGCGATAAAAATTGGAGCAGATAAACATCTGGATAAAGAGGGTGGGGTTCCTCCGGCCAAGGTAACCAGATTATGGAACGCAGCGTTAATATTACAAGACGCAGAACTATATGAAGCAGCGAAAGGGAGATTCCGAGAAATCGAGGAAGATTACGGAAGCGGGCTTTTAAAGCTATACGACCATATGATGACTGGCATTGAAAAGAGACAAATGCCAGATACCGAACACTGCAAGAATGTTTTGTTGGCTGCTTGTCTGGCATATCGGCCACTCTCCTTATCCGAACTTGCCTTCGTCGCCGGTTTGCCACCCCATATCAACCCAAAAGCCGTGGTCGAGAAATGCGGTTCCTTTCTGATGACCAACGACGGAACGGTTCGTCCAATGCGCCGATCGGCCAAGGACTATCTGGAGAAGGACTTTCAGCCGGCCAGGGTCGTCCAAGGACATGCGGCTATCGGCAGGCGCTCCATGGATGCGATATCAAGATTAGAACAAAACGTCTACAACCTCGAACTCGGCTTTAGACCGGAGGGTAAGTCACCGCCGAATCCGGACCCGCTAGCTCCACTACGCTACTCTTGTGTTTTCTGGGCCGACCATCTGCTGAACGCAGAGACGGCTGAGTCCGAGAGTGCTCTATTCTACGACAAAGCAGTGTTTGCGTTTCTGAAAGACCACTTTCTCCGCTGGCTTGAGAGTCTGTCACTTCTGGGACATCTTACAGATGGAGTACAGTCGATAAGAAAGCTCCTTCGCGTTGCCCAGGTATGTTTCATTGCATCCATTCCATCCAATTACTAAACGCTGCCAGTTACAACCAGCTGTGGGTTCTCAGATTGTCGAATTCTTGAAAGATGCCGAAAAGTTCGTCCTCAGATACCGATCGATTATAGAGCGTGCTCCATTACAGATATATGGTTCCGCGCTCGTATATAGTCCGACGATGAGCGAGGTTAAGAATAATCAGTGGAAAGAAAGGCTATCATTTATCGGAAAGACCGCAGGTATTAGGGACAGCTGGGGCGCGTATCAGCAGACGTTCGAGGGGCATAGTGGTCAGCTTAACGCAGTAAGCTTCTCGCCTGACGGCAAGACGCTCGCGTCGGCTTCGGACGATAGTACTATCCGGCTCTGGGATACGGTGACAGGGGCGTACCAGCAGACGCTTATGGGGCGTAACTATTGGGTTTATGTAATAACCTTCTCACCGGACGGCAAGATGCTCGCGTCGGCTTTGAACGATAGGACTATCGAACTCTGGGATACGGCAACAGGGACGTACCAGCAGACGTTTAAGGGGCATAGCGATCGTATTATAGCGATAGCTTTTTCGCCGGATAGCAAAACGTTCGCATCGGTTTCGGACGATAAAACTATCCGGCTCTGGGATACGGCGACTGGCGCGCACCAGCAGACGCTTGAGGGGCATGGCTATAAGGTTACCGCAATAACCTTCTCGCCAGATGGCAAAATATTTGCGTCGGTTTCGTACGATAATATTATCCGGCTTTGGAATACGGCGACAGGGGCATACCAGCAGGCGGTCAAGGGGCATAGTTATTGGATTCACGCAATAACCTTCTCGCCGGACGGCACAGCGCTTGCGTTAGCTTCGAACGATAAAACTATCCAGTTATGGCATACAGCAACAGACGTATACCAGGAGGTACCTAAGGGGCATAACGATCGGATTAACGCAATAACCTTCTCGCCGGACGGCAAAACGTTCGCGTCGGCTTCGGACGATAAAACCATCCGGTTCTGGGATGCGGAAACAGGTGCGTACCTGCAGACGCTTAAAGGGCATAGCGGTATGGTTAACACAGCAACCTTTTCCCCGGACGGCAAAACGTTCGCATCGGCTTCAGACGATAAAACTATCCGGCTCTGGGAAACGGCGACAGGCGCGCCCCGAAAGATGCTTAAGGGGCATAGCTATAAGGATACCATAATAACCTTCTCGCCGGACGGCAAAACGCTTACGTCGGCTTCAGACGATACAACCATCCGGCTCTGGGATACGGCAACGGGAGCGCACCAGTATACGTTTAAGGGGCATAGCTATAAGGTTACCGCAATAACCTTTTCGCCGGATGGCAAAACGCTTGCGTCGGTTGAAGGCGATACAGCCATCCGGCTCTGGGATACGGCAACAGGAGCGCACCAGTACACGCTTAAGAGGCATAACGGTGGGGTTACCGTAATAACCTTCTCGCCGGATGGCAAAACGCTTACGTCGGCTGGAGGCGATACAGCCATCCGGCTCTGGGATACGGCAACAGGGACGCACCAGCAGGCGCTTGAGGGGCATAGCGGCTGGGTTAAAGCGGTAGCCTTTTCCCCGGACGGCAAAACGCTGGCGTCGGCCTCAAACGATAGGACCATCCGACTTTGGGATACGGCGACCGGTACGCACCAGCGGACGCTTAAAGCGCATTGCGATATAAATTATTTATCGTTCTCAGGGGATGGTCGGTATCTCAAGACAAACCGGGGACTGTTAATTATGGACTTAGACCGGGACTCTTCGGACATCTCCAGAGACAAGAAACTAGCGAACGGTGCTCTTTTCGTTACCGACGAATGGGTCACCCGAGATGGAAAAAACCTTCTCTGGCTTCCTTTTGACTACCGGGCAACATGTGTGGCAGTTTATGATTGTACACTTGTCCTAGGACATGACTCTGGTCAGATGACATTCCTTCAGTTTGCTTTCACCGACTGAGTTGTAGGTAGCGTAGCATCAAATATTTTGATATTTTTGCTAATGATTCCCAGCGCTCCAACGGATTCGTCGAGGACTCTGAGCTTCTTGCGCCTGGCGCCGCTCTCCCCCGCTGCTGCGGCGGTAGCGAGCAGAGCTTACACGTACAGGTAAATGAGAACATGTCTTGGAGGAACCGGCGGCCCTCGGCGCACTCGTCGAGAGGATTGATATACGTGATGGTGATCTCTCCGCCCCGCTCGATATCCCGAATAGCATGTATAGTGATGCGCCCCATGCTCTTATTCCAAGTGTTTTCAGCGTTCTGCCAGCAGGAGTGATTGATGCGGGACGCATTGGGGAAGAGCCCGCCTTGTTGAGCTTATGGGCCGAGAGTCAGCGCGTTTGTCTTTGTAGATGCCGAGGAGAGGGCTGTGTCGATTCCCGTGGGCACCGCGGAGAGCGAGAAAGGCGCGCTGGTGCTCCCTTTCCAGCAGTCCTAGTTGTTCTGCGACGAGGCGCTCCATGTGGTGAAGGTAAGGCTTCTCTTTGGGGAGTGTGAAAAGTGGTGCCTCGGATAGGATGCGCGTGCCTTTCGGGATCTTGGTTGTTGCGACCATGCCGTAACCCTTGGTTGGGACGGGTTGGATGGCGAAGAGGCCATTGTTTCCGGCTGGTACACTGACTGTCGCGGCAAGGCATCCAGACGATCAGATTCACTGTTACAACGGAATGTTCTACTGTAACAGCTGATATTGTGAACAATGAACCCTATTGCTTGCTTGAGGAGCTAAGTCCCCCAGTGGAAGCTATTTACAGTATGTTCCGTATCTTGCGTTATCTAACAGCGCTGTTTTCCGGTGCATTCGAGGATTGCAAACCCGTTCGTACCGACGAGCTCGCTCGAGTTTTCGATCGCGCTCCGGCAACCGCTCCAGAAAATTTCTTGTCTTCATGGTACGATCTTCCCGTGCTTCTCCTCGTAGTCGTGCAGTGCTTCCGTCTCGAGAGAGTTCTTCAGTGGTTCCCGCGTCGATTTCGCAAAACCCACCACTTGATAAGAAGCCGGTTGCCTTTTGCTTGTTTTCTGATTTCAGGATCTTCTCGACTTTCATTAGTTCCTTCTTCCGTGAACGCTGGCGGCTGGACGTCGTCGTCTGTTTGGTTCACCAAGTATTTCCTCCTTAACTTCCTTTCTCTCATCCAAGTCTAGCAACACCCTTCAAGATATTTAAGTTTGATTCGCCTCCGTCATTCAACAACATTTTCCCACCATTCTTCAACTCGCGACTTTTCACTCATCCACCCAGTATAGTCCAATACAAGATATAATCATCATATATACAAGAACTACAAAGGTAAAGACATCCTGTATACAACTCGCAAGCACTTTATATATACATAGATGGCCGAGATGTATGACAAGTCTAAGAAGACCACTGAGGCCGTGAAATTCGGCAGAATTTCGAAATGAACCGAAGAAACCTTACCCAGTGTCACCGCTGCTCTTGCGATTACTCTCGTCGACCCTGCCATCCCCCATTACTGCTCTTACTATTGTAGTCGCCGTTCGTACTGCCGCAATTTTCTACTGCTCCCTCCACTGCCGCACCCCTTACGGCAACCGAAATCATTCCCATTATCGAAGGCTACTATTATGCTGACACGCAAGGCAACCGCTGCTCTTGCGCCTGCTGTCGTCGTGCCTACCATCTCTGCCACTCCTCCTATTATTATGGCCGCCGCTCATGCTGCCGCCGTTTTTACCACTTGTTCGCCCCTTATCCGGCTTTTGACGATGATGATGACGAGATTGAGCCCTTTGCCCATCTGTTGGCTACCGCTTTGGCGCGGGCGGCGCTGCCGTTGCAGCATCGCGCAGTTTGCCATCCCCTAGGCGCTTTCCCTAAGGCTTACGGAACCACGATGGCCTGCGCAAGAACCGCCCGGTCATCGTGGACAAAACCTATTGCATGACTTGGTCTTCGTGTATCAGACGTTCGGGCCACCGCCGGACAGCCTGGGCGACTTTCTCGTGGAGATCCACAAGCTGTTACCCTGAGTTGCAGATACGAAGTATATGGCGACTCGAAACGCTATGCCGGACAGTTAGAGGCCCGTCATGTCTTCTAGAAACCTTTATAGTGTCGCAGACATGGACATTTCCCGTTCCTATCACCGAACCATCGGCCTCGCAAGACATTAACGAATATTGCCCGATCCGCCACAGGGCAAACCCAACCTCCTGTGGTAGCAGCGGCTTAGGTTCTCCTATATCACGCATATCCGTCTGACTGGGGCAATGTTTCCTTTCAACCCACTTTTCTTTGTGGTCTCTCTCCTTGGTGCGAAATTTGCGGAACCTGCAGCAGACGCAGCCAAAATACAATATGGTCATGCAGAATGTGATAACACCTCTGGGCATACTCCCTTACGGCAGATACAATTCCGGGTCTTGTTCAGGATCCACAGATTCGAGCCCTCGACATAGAGAAGAGTTCTCTGTCATTCCCGGCTTGGCCTACAGCTGCGCGTTCCTCAAGGCCTGGGGCTTCTCGAACCTGCTATATCTGAGAGTAGACACAGTCGTATTCTGCGGCAACCCTAGCGAGGAGGTGTGCCTCCACAAAAAGTTGCCCAGGTAGCTCTTCGAGCTAGTCGTCGTCGAACGTTGGGCTTCTCTCGTGCTCGAATAGCTCAAGGCCCGCACCGCAAGGGCGGCTTTGGAATATCTGTACGATACCCTGCTGCGAGAAGACCAGAATGCCATACACAACTACCGCCACGAGAAGATCACTCGAGTAGCTTACGAAGACCTTGGGCGATGGCCCAGCTAAGGCAGTCGGCTCCATTGCCAACTCCCCCTCGACATCATTCAGAAGATCATCCTCGAGCTTCCTACCGCCGGAGATATCATGACTTTCGCAGCAGTCAACCGCACGGCAAGAGCCGTGGTTCCGGCATGTATCGACTTCGACCCGAGTGACGACGTCATAAGCGCCCTCATGCACGGAATACGCGACCTACGCGGCAAGCGAGTGTATATGAAGGGCCTGCCGAATGAGTACGAGTCCCCAGCGCGCACGACCTGAAGTACGCGCCCCTCCGGGCGATAGCCAAGCGCCGTGTGCAATGCTACGGGAGAGGCATTGCGAGCTATCCGCTCCCGGACCTTGACTAGATAATTTTGCGGTCCAAAGTTGAAGGAGACCACGGCTACCTAGCAGGCGAAAGAGGCAAAGAAATCGAAGGGTTCTCTAGAACCCGTCAGAAAAGAGGAAAAAGAAACGAAAAACAAGGACCCAAAGAGATCCACTCAAAAAAATTAAAAATAAAAATAATAAAGAGGAGTTGAAAAGAGATTAATATATTATACGTTTAAATTAAAACCAAATATTTAAAAAGGGGAGAGAGAGCGAGAAAAGAAATGAAGAGCAAACCAAACGAAAAGTCAGTACTTCTGTTCTTATGTCGGCACTTTATATCAGGCCAAGGGCATGATATACCAGGCACCATTATCTGGACCATAAGGGGAAATGGGAAAGAGGGCGTGACCGCCGGAAAGCGCAAGATTGCGGAACTCCTTGTCGATAAGGGCTGCGAAGGAGAGAGCTCTGCGAAAAGGGCAAAATCAAGCCTCCGACCAAGCCCATATTGCCAAAGAAGATCACGACTTGTTACGGTGCTAGCAGGACTAATTAACATCACGGCTGCTGCTCTTAAACGCATCATGTCGAAGATATCTGCCACCACCAAGTCAGCACTAACGGCCAAGTCCGCGAATCCTTCTACGCAAACCCCTATAACATGAAGCTCAAGTTTAACTGGAATCACTTTTTGTTACACACGTCTCGCATATTGCTAGATGGCTCATGGTACACCTAGTGTCCAGAGTCCCGCGGAAAGCGGTACCTCTGTCTTAAGGAGACAACCTGATATAGCATCGATTAGTCTCATTTTCTTTTGTTAACTACTCACAACAGACCTAAGAACTGGGCCTAGAGATCGCAGCATTCTCATGACCCAGCCGCCGCAGGGATGGGTCATGAGGAGCGCCTTGCAAAGGGGATCCAAGCGTTACAAAGAATGGTCCGTCAACGAATGGACGTACCACTTTCTCAACCTCCCACTCTCATACCCTTTCATTCTCCCACCATTACCCATCTTCTCCGTCTTTACCTCTACCACTCTCGGTCAACTGAATGCTCAAACGATCTGACTTTTCCCACTGCAGTCCTTCGTCTGATTGTTACTCGGAGGAGCTTCTTCAGTCACCTACGTCTTACGGCAGGTACAGGTTATCCGACTGGTATGTGGTTATATACTTTGGCTTGCTGTTACTGATAGGGCTCATACAAAACCTCTCCAGCACGCTTTGTTAACCATTCCTCGTCGGCTATGTTTCTTTCTTCATCCTCTCTATTCGCCCTTCCTCATCCGTTCTATCCACTCAGCCTTCTATAACATTTACTAGGACCAGCGAGATGGCGTCGATGTCTCTTTCCCTGAACTGAGCGATTTGTGGTGATCTTTTCCCAGTTAAATATCCTATCGACGCTCAAGCCCACCAGGCGCTCGACAACTTCGTCTACGACATGGACGAATTGCCGACCACGGAGTGGTGGACGGGCTGTGGCGGCTCGAGTACAGTTTTGTAATATGACTCGGGTAGTACGTTTTACACCATCATGTATTGCAATTTTTGAATATAGCTCCTTTTAAGGAGACCGACTTCTTCCTGAAAGAGTTTCTGGTGTTGCTGGCTGCGTAAAGCTGCCAATGTCGTTAGCACTATATGGTCATACCATTTTGGCAACCCCCAGATTCTTCCTTCAACTCCACAAACACACCCGGCACCTTCACAGAAAACTTCTTCCACAACAATCTTCGCTGAAGAACTTCTTCTCTGTGAGTGTCTCTTCTCCTTCTATCGTATTACCTCCGTATGATAAACGCACAAGTAAGGCGGGCAAGTATCAGCCATTAATCGTAGTTATACTTGAAATACGGTGACCTATTGGAATATCTACAATAATCGGAACATTTCGTCACCATAACAGCGCGCTGTCACTTCACTTCGACGAACATTGGGATACCCGGTGTTTCCAATCATCCAGATATGTCGACACCCCTAACGCCTGCCAAGCGAGCGCTTGAAGAGGTAATAGGGGTCATACATGAGCATAATGCCCCGGATGGATCTGCCCGGACGCCCGCTTCCAATCGGACATTCAGCCATGTACGCCACCATCCCGGGGGATTTTCGAAGGTAATTTCAACTCTTCTACTAGCCCAGCTAATAACCGTGGAGCGGATTTCTGGCCACCCAGCCGCATGCGGCGCAGTGGGGAATGATCAGCAACCACTGATTCGCCCAATCTTCCCGCAACTCGCCGCCAAGAACGACCTCCCCCAATGCGATACCTCCCCCGACTATATCCCGGAGGGGTCGCGGTGCGTCTACCTCGAGGATACTCAGACGCCAAGTACCGAGCGTGCCTGGTGGTTGCTCGTGGAACCCCGGCGCGCATATGGCCCATAATTCGCCACGTGCAAGGCTGGCTACGTCTCCTGTGCTCGGTGCGGCTGTAGCATCTGCAGCTTTCTTCGCACCAGAGCTGCTAAAACGACCCTTTGACCCCCGGTTGGGGGGTGGGAGGCGTCGGGAATGCTGGAGACACCCTGTTTATCTTCCCCCGCGGGAGGTTTCCGGTTTGGCCCTGGGCCGGCGGGCTTGTCTTCTCGGTGGTATACAGGCACAACGTGCATGATCAGGCATAGGAACGCAAACAAAACACTGTGACCCAGCAGGCTGCCTGACTCCAGCTTCTTCTACTACTACTGCTGCTACGCGAGGAGGAGGATTCCGTTACACGATGGCTGGCCTGGGAAAGGTTCCACACCCCCATGCACGGCACGACTGATTCCCTAAGGCGAGCGTTTCCAAATATGTCATGTTGATGATAATCTCACCGTGACCGCCGTAGTCCCGCTCGACTTCTATTCGCCAGCATCGCCCCGAAATAGGGGTCCCTTAGTTCCGTAATAGGCGGGAGATAAAGGGGGCTAATAAGGCCGCACGTCGTGATTCGGGCCACGTTCGCAATCACAGAGAGATAGGCAGGCTGGCATGCAGGCATGCAGGAACACAACCAAGCGCCTACTTAGAGCGGCGCCCGTCGAATCGAACCTATCTCACCCCGGCATCGACTTGGCACCAAGCTCTCTGGGCCGAGTTGCGAGCAAGCGAACTAGAGACGTCTGGGTCACTCGCAGGCGGCGGGGGGGCCCAAGCGGGCCGATGGCCGGCACGGGCCGGGTGGATAACTAATCTTCCCATACACACACGAGTGACGGAGAAGAAGAAGAAGAAGAGGGTTGATTACGCCGCAGATCTCCATCTGGCCCATAGCGGGGCTCCGGGGAACGGCCGAATCAGACAAAGCGACTTCTTTCTCCCGTGTCATCTCCTGATTACCCGCAAATAAGAGGCCGTGAAGAGCGGGCTCTGAGCTGATAGGGCAGCTTTCTGGATCCGGCGGTGGGACGTTCCACAAACGCAGGTATCATCATGCTGCCCCGCAGCAGCAGCTCTTGTGGTGCTTGGACGGACGGAGCCCCGGGGGGTTGATATGATGGGTGGGTGGTGGTGCTGATAGACACGGCACGAGGGACAGGGGACGCAGCAACCCGCTGCCTCGCTGACCACGCAGAAAGCATGCTGGTGCGCTGCCGTCTTGATGAGTGAGTGAGTCCTGCCACCTGCAGGGCTGCTGTGCGTTGCACGACGGTTTTAGAGGCGCCTTACATCAGGCCACCACCACCGCCGGCGCCGCCGGGAGCCCTTGGGGGGCGCGAAGCCAAAAGAATGAAAGATGCCGCCGTCACCCGCGAAAGTCGAACGAGTACTTAGCGGCACGCCGCGGCCAAGGGGGTTTTAAGCTGCGTACACGTAGATATTACTCCGCTCTTACTGCTGTGCGACGCAAAAGCTGAGGGAGACGAGGCTAATGCAGCTTGCGCCACTCAAATAAGAATGGCTTCGAATAGTAAGACGCAAGCATTCTCAGCTCTACCAGCAAGACTTACTCACTTGCTTGACACTGTGCGGTTTTGCCCATGTACCTAGCCGTTAAAGACAACCAAACAGCCAACCAGGTAGTTATGTGTGTATGTGGGTGATCTCTTTTAGAAAAAGTAGGGGAACCCCCGCCCGATGCGTGCGCCCTCGTGGCGGCTACCAGTGCCTGCTAGTGACAGGCCGTGAGCTTCTAGAACGTCGCCTGCCTTCGTACATCGCGCGACCCCCGAATCCCATCGGATAGGATGGCTGCCGGCGACGCACTGACACAAGACGGGGGTTGGATTGACACTCGGCTCACTCCGAGGGACCCTACTCTGAGAGCGAAGCATCGAGTTTTCTGAGGTTAGCTGGGGCATAGTAAGTCCTCCTTACTAGAGAAGACCCTGCAGCGGGCCGCAATCCTAGATTAGGGGGTTATCGGGACTCCGCAGGAGGGGCGGGCGACGCGCGCTCGGCGGAACTCGTGTTTACTGATCCCGCTCTCAAGCGGGCCATATCCTAATTTGCCAATATTCGTGTGCGGCTAGCTGCATTGGCAACCATGCTCGCGTGTTAAGGCTGAACCTCCTCCGCCTTGTGTCGTTTCGACTCCTGCCATCTCTTTGCCATTCCGGTATCTGTGCATACATAAGGGAGGTTGCCTTGCATTTGCCTCGGTTTCACTGCAGCATGCTGACAGCCGAGGTAGGGCGCCCGAGTTTAGGGACGGCGGGGGAACTTCGCGAGTCTGCCATGGCGACTGAAAATCTGTGCGAGAGGTATAGCTCTCGTGACTTGGTGTTACATGAGAGTAGTAATAATAATCATGTCACTGGCCAGCCCGGTAACTTGAATATGTGCCGACGGTATGGCCGAGAAAGTTTAGAAGCGTTGCTAGAGCCCTCCAAGTCGGAATAGGGGCTCGGCGAGTTACAAAGTTCTCTAAGCACGGCATTAACTAGCCCGCCAGGAAAGACGCAGCTTGAAGAATTGCGGATCGGACACAAGGATTGGCATAGCTTTACAGAAGAACCGAAGCCATCTAGTAACAAATACTTCTAAGCATCCTAGCAGAATCGCTTCTGGCTGGACAAATGGTGATTACGCCCGCAAAGTCCTGCTTCTTCCACATATCATCTTAACCCGAACAAAGAACGTGCCTTCCGTGAATTATAACGGGATGGCGTGACCCGTATGTCTACTAAGCTGTTTGATAGGGTCTAGTTGAAGATCCTGGTTAAGTTTCCCGTTTGGGTACGCTACCCATTCTCGAAAATGGCATGGGGGGATCCCGACAGACCCGAACTCTTTCCGCTGGACTGGGACGCGGAAGGAAAGCTAATCCTAACTTGGTTACCATGGATCCTGATGGCTGGCTGAGCTGATGAGGCTTTTCATATCTGGGGCACTAGCAATTTCCCCATAGTTTAAAATAGTCGACAGAAAGGGGCTTCGAAGCATGGGGCTTTATTCCAGAGGAGGGCTGGCAGGCGAAGTAGCAGTTCGCAGGGCTGCTCACAAGTGGAGGTACCGCTACGAGAACCTACCTTGAGGACGTCCCTAGCCGAGTATTGTCTCACCTTGGTGGTGGGTAATTAATTATTATCGACTCCTTAAGAGTAAACACCTGCGAGATACTTGCAGGGGGGGCCACCCACTCCTCCTACCGACAAGGAGCGGAAGTGATCAGTCATGTCCCGCATTCTAGCTCGACTGCCCGCTCCGCGTGAGGCTGACGCTGACGACCCGGGATACACGGCACCACGGGGACTGAACGCGATCAGCCTTGTTACTATACTCTATACTGCTGCGTATGTGGTTTTCCATTACCCTAACATGGACCCTGGCGGTTTCGAAGTCACTCGGCATCGAAACTAGCGCGGCCCATCATGTATCACCAGCCTCGTTACGGCCCATTGCCCCTCACAAGACTGGGAGATGGGAGGACACCTCAGTATGATTTAAACACGCCAACTACAGGTGGCACAAGAAGTCCGTTGCAGCTACAGTGAGGCTAGTCACGGTGAGGATCATCCGGTCTAAAGCGGGCATATTCACGGAAAATCATACGCCATGTCATTTCCTATCTTCCAATATATCCGCAATGGGTAGGCTGCAGGAGGATTGTGCGTCTGTGCTCAATAGATAGAAGGAGGCTGATAGTTTTAACCCTGAAGAGCATGGGTCTCACCTCCTAACCGGCCCATCCGTTCGGGAGCGGTAGCTAGAGTCTATGATTTGTCGCCTGGGTTTCATTCTGATTGTCTTCAAGAAAACAAACTAGCTAGCTAGCTCCCTTTCCTAGCTAGCTCCCTATAGCAGCTACATCGGTGTATTGTCATGTTCGTTTGGGTCCTTTCCATTACTGATAGCGGGACTTTCCGCCCATGCGGCCCGGCGCCAGGCACTCGTTCCTTCAACAACGCTAGGGATTTGGGCTGCCGCTGTCATTCGGTGCCGACTTTAGAGAGCGCGCAAGTCCCAATTTAGGTCGTGAAATACGATAGATCATTCAATAGAAAGTGGATTGCCCTCGTGGTGCTCTTATTCATGTTCCCGGACCGATTCACGGCTCACCTCGAAGAGCCGAATGCCCGAAAATAGATGTCTCACAGCCGCTTCGAGCCTCTCACGACCTGTTAGAGTCGAGCTATCGCCTCACGTGGTAGTTCATACATGATGACCTCAGCCGCTGGTGGATGTTGGGTGGCGTCTGTCAGATTGTGGTGCATAGCGGTGTATGCATGTATATGCAGGCCACATATGTCTCTGCCAGTTACCTACTGGGGGGTGTTCGTGGCACAGAGATCCTGATCTAGCCATCTGTGGAACGGATTGCGTGTCTTGGCTAGCGAAAGCATCCAGTGAGTGTCAACGGCGGCGCCAAAAATGGCTATCCACACAGGGCTAATCCAACCGCGCTTTCATTGCAGGTCCCCTTGCCGCTGCTGTCATGCTGCGTCTGCAGGACTGCTGATGAGTTACACAAGCAAATTAACATCTGTACATTGCGACAGCTGTAGTGTGATATTTGCGCTCACGACCTATCCGAAAAGCAGCACATGATGGATGAACTTCCCATGGCCCAGCTTGTTGAGCAGTACAGCGCATTGGCCTGGCCGCGTCATTTTCTACCGTGTCCAGTTTCCCATCACCGCAAATCTCACCACTTCACCGATAGGTAGAACGGTTCCAACCCATTATCGGCTAGGTTGTCGCGGCCGTATATCAGGAAGCTAAATTGGGAAGGCCTGCATGGGAGTCCCCGGCCGCGGGATGCCGACGGATGTAAGACACGGAATTAATATGCCCATTGTTATTATGGCTTCGGAATCCCATCGCGGGGATACCCATCCAGAACCGCAAAGCCACCACGCACGGGACTAATTGACTCGCTCGGATATATCGTCGGTTCGCCATGTGCATTGACGTGAATAGGTCCGATCCTTCGAAGGGGTTCTCATCCCCAGACAGCGACGCAGAACCCCCTGACAGATCCGAGGCAGTGGATAAAGGCCCAGTTTTCTTTGTCTGTGGAGATGATCTACATCGCCTTACACTGGGCTCCTGGGCATTGCTGGGATTGCGGGGTTGAGCGTGGCTTGCGCCACCCATGTATCTGTATTGTGCGCATATACTCGAGCGAGGAGGATTCCCATTTTTGTTGTCTTGACTGCCTTTCTCGGTGCGGGATCTGGGGGCGATTTTTCGGTTTCTTGTTAGGTACGTTATTACGACCCCATCTCTCACAGAGCTCGCTTGGAATGCGGCATCTCTTAGCTTTGTAAGCCACAGGACGCTAGCGTCTTGCAAGAACTTAACGATATGCACGCATCCTGCATCGTGTTGACCCATCTCACGGAGTCTTAACCTTGGACCTTTTTCTGGCTTATCAGTCAAGATCTTAGCTCCCGCATGACGGGGTGACCATGCTTGTATGGGACTGATGAGAGCTAATAAATAGATCCTGCCAGGTGAAACGATCATGCAAAACTGGACATGAATAATCGGTCCGAGGTCACCTTGTTTGTGCGCTGACGTGCCTTCTCGCAGTTTGCGCCATCTTGTTCGCTCTGTCGGTACCGTGCTCTGGAGGAATGCGGGAGTGCGAAAGACTGTTCGGACATCGGGTTCGAGGTGGTGAGGACGGCGTATCCGATTTAAGGATGTAGGATTCATCTCAATTTAGATAAATGCTGCATATGCACCATGTCGTGAGGTCACGAGATGTGCTTTGACGATTCCCGAATCCCATGTTGGATTCTATCTTGGGTAAGGCGCATGTTCGAAATTCCCTTCTCTGTCACGAAGTGCCGCTAGAAATACCGGTTACCTTCTAGGCTTCTAATTACGTCGAGGCTAAGAGACGTTTGCCTCCACCCGAAGGATGATGATGTGCATATACGGTTTGTATAGTGGGGAAGATGCTATTTAGCTTGGTTGCTTGGCGTCGCTGTAACGCATATACCCCATGTTCTGCTCTGTACAATATCGTACGATGTTGTGATTGTCAAAAGGGCGGCTTCCTGAACAATCTCGCTTCCTGGTTCCGTCCCCCCACCATCTGGGTAGCAGTTTGCCATGGGCTTTCATATGATGTGCAAATTGACGATGCTGCACCGCGGGGTAAGCACAGGGTGGCGTCCACACGACGCTAACTGGCTACCACGTGTAACCTTGACGACAGCCCCAAACAGGAGATTGGAAGAGGCCATCTTGGAGAAGCCATTCCCCAGGAAGTAGGGGTTCTCAGAAATCCATCGCGAACTGGTTGTTGTAGATGCTTCTATGCAGAGAAGTACGGCAGCAGGGATATTCTGGATAATATTCGTGGGGAACAACGGCGGGAAATATACTCTATCTGGGAGTCATTTCAGGTATCTGGAGGAATGTTGACATACTCGAGCACATGGTATCATCGCTTGGTAGTGTTACATGTCTAGGCAAAGTTTTCGTAGCCAATCACCCCATACCTGTAGTGTGTTTCTGTTGTATGGGGAATCTTTTGATGATATCCGCATGCAGCTGCTTGTTTATATATGGTGGTGAAGTAAACATAGCATAGGTAAGGTTGGAAAAGATACTCCCCGTTTGGGGAAGAAAAAGGCCAAAGCGCATACCATGACGGGCTGATAAGATAACACTGCTTCGTTTGAGGAAGGCCGGAATGTCCATCAATTGCATTACACAACCCATCGCCCCCGTCATTGATCTGTTGCCGGAAACCCGTCCACGGTTTGTGGGGGAGAAGAGAGGCCCTTTTTGTGGACCACTATAATTTTGTTTTCACCCCTTCCTGCCCAACTCCGGGGAGGCGAAAACTGACCAACCATGGCTCGGGTCCGAACGCCTTCGGTTGCCGGCTCCCGAAGCAAGATTCCCTTTACGTGCAGAGCCGGCCGTTGCTATTGGTCGCCGGCCTCACGCAACCCCCCTGACACTGCATTCAGCTCGGGCGTTTGTGGTTCGTCAATGGCGACAAGGGGGGGACCTGGGTTTGAGAGAGCTGTGACGGAATCAAACTTGTCCTACATACCGTCCCAGAGTTTGTGCCTGTTTTCTCTGGTGTGGTTGTATTGCAGTGTACCACGCAGCAGGACCTCGTTCTTTTTCCTTCTCGTGTCTTTGGTCCGCCCCCACCTTTGGCCTTTTCTGGCGAGCTACCGTGCGCAGCGGCGTATTGGGGATTATTATGTATAAGATATGGAATTGCTGAAGCGCCATTTCCGGCCCCGTCCATTCCCCAATCTAACCTTGAATTCCTAGGGGTTTCTCGCCGCACGCCACATGGCTGTGCCATGGAGGAGGGGCGGATCGCAACCATGAACAAACCACCATCAGAGTCGTCGGCCCCAGAGATCAGCCCCTGACAACTGGCCGTCTAACCAGATATAGTGTGAAATGTCGCTTGGATCGGCAATTTAGTAGTCCAATGCCGGGGGAACCGACACGGAATCATGGAAACTTGGCGTAATAAATATCCAGAGATCCAGATGTAAGGCCGTAACAGTAGCTACGATGCAATGCGTGATCTAGAGAGTTCCCGCGCCTGTTGTGCATGTTTTCCCCTGCCCAACCATTCACAGCTTCTTTCGAGTCGACAGTGCAGGCCGCGGCTGCAGACTGGCCTTGCCGTAAAGAACGATTGACGCTCCCCGTTTAATGAACCCTTTTCTTTTCTCTCTAAGCTCTTTCCCCCGTCCTTGCTTGACTGTAGATAAAAATTGATAGTCTAAAACACGTATGTATCGCTTTGTACTCGGGGAGACTCGACACGGGAATAGGAAGCATCCGCTGCAGTACCTTGACATGCTGGACGGAAGCTCGCGCCAAGACGTCTATCCCTGGTATGCAGAAGAAGACCGATTGATCGCCAGCCGCTTTGTAGCGAAAGCCCCGACGACGAATCCCATGCGAGGCCTTCGGTTAGAGGTCTCTTATTCTACGGAGCTTCGTCGAATTATGTGCAGACTGCACTGCAGTCCTCTTGCATGCTCCATTACCCACAGAAGCAATGCCGCATTTCCCATCTGTTGCTCTTGCCTAACTATCGCACCAAAGAAGATCGACCCCTCTCTCATCACTTCATTATAGGTCAATCAGGGCCCTCTCACGGAATCGAAGGCCCCGCTTTTGCAGCTGTTGAAGCCTTCACTCCGTCCTCAAACGCTCCCACGTACTGTGCTTCGGATTACTGTTTCGGTACATATGGATATACTATCAACTAACCGACCATGTATGGGAACTTGGGTCCACGATGATTGGGAAATGCTCGGCCCGTTTCGGAGATGCGTCTTAAGGTTGTCCTTTCGCAATTATGTAGTGACTCAAAATCATTGACATGTCGTGTCGAAGATGGCCAGTAATTAGCTGGTCGGTCCACTTATCCGGCGTCGTTAATGATATCACGAGCCCCAAAGTGCCATGGTGTGCCCCGGCATGGGAAAAAAAAAAGCCCCAGCCGTAGCACCAATAACCTGACCTCGTGACGATGGCCCCTGGCTCGTCCTCTCACGACTGCGAGCAAGGGAAACAAAAACGTCACCAATCAACATGACGATAACCCCAGAAGCGAGTGCTATATAGCGGCTTCTGCCGCATGAACGCATCACCCTGGCATCAACATTTTCGATGGTCGAGAGTTATTAGGCGCTGAGTGTGGTTTGACACATAAACGCGATACAAGGTGCTTAGCCAAATAACGGATCTGATGTCATTGCAGCTGCGCATGATTCAGATATTGCTACTGCTGGGTGTGTACTCTGAGATCTGGCTTCGGTTGCCGTAGTAGCGTGAGTTGGCGCTTTCCGAGGGGCCTGGATGACGCCCGATTAGCCGTTTGCGCGGGGCGGAAATCAAACTCGATACTAGAAGGAGTCTCGGCATCCCTCAACTTCGACGACAATCGGGCAGCTGAATAGGGAGAGTCATTGGCGAGAGCCTCTCGATGGCATGTATTCTTCGTATCAAGGCCACGTTAATTACCTAGGGTAGAAACATCAAGAAGTTGAGTTGTAGTGTCTTTCCGCGCGTGCGGGGCCCGGTTCGCTACGGGAACACGGCACAGCGGAGAGTGAAAGACGGGACGGGGAGTCGTGATTGGCTAGATCCTGCCAAAGAACGTCGATTTTGGCAAGTGGCATTGGGCTTCCCTTAGACGCCCAAATACGGAGCAAGCAGGTGTCTGATAGGCTCTGATGTGACGACTGGAATGATGACAGAAATGTCGGTGAGCCAAGGTGAGACTGCCCAGCGATTTTATGTTTGGTTCGGTGTCCAACCAAGAACAGTTGGATGCCGAGATATTCTCGACAAAATGCAAATGCCAAAAGCGAGCGGTGTGCACTGGAGTCCCCCGACTGTTCCGGAATTGGAAACTCACCCAATCAACGAAGTCGATTGGCTAATACGAACCCAGTAAGAATACTCAGTCGAGCTTGTTGGCAGGGCTGGGATGAGAAACCTTCTCGTGTATCTGAGTGTGTTGGCGGATTCTGCCAAAGCCTGAAAGATGACGCCTTGTCAGGCAGCGGCATTGGTTGACAGATCTACGTGCAGCATTTGCAGCACGGCATAGATGCTGCATGTAGAGCCAGTCATACTCGACGAGCATGGATATATGCGCCTCTCAGGGAGCAAGGCCTTGATAGCCGATGGGCCTGTAGGGTATGACTTGGCGGAGTTGGACACTTCTTGATGTTCCAAGGGTCCTCGAATAAAGCCGCAAGGGGCCAATACGAAGTAGGACAGTACTCTAGACAAGAATAAATGGCTATAAACGAAGTAGACGGGAGTTTGTTACATCGCAGTCAAGGTGGAGATCTATTCGGAGATAGCAAGCGGGCTGTTTGACTTTCAAAGGAGTTATCGAGATAAAGCGACAGGGGTCCGTAATAGAGGGGAAGAGGGGAGATAAAAGCAAAATGAGATAAAGAGGAATATATTCGAAGACGCTCGCGTAGATCGTCCTAAAGATACAGACTGTGCATCCTTTTCTCGTTTGCCCGAGTACCCGGAACGAAATGCTTCACACTTTACTTAGCTTTGGCAAGTGTCGCGGATTGTTAATGATCATTCCGAATATCTGGGAGAGTCCGAGCAGCGTATTGGTATGTCAATGTATGAAGTGCCACGGCCTCTGTTAGCTGAGGGATATGAAGTTCGAGGCAGGTGGTGATTATGATGATTGGCATCACAGGGCGGCTGTGGAGAAACTGGACTTGATTGCAGGAGTGACCATGACACGATAGTCGTACTATCCCTTCCTTGCGCATCAGCGCCCGCTTCCGGAAGGGGATTACACAGCAAGAGATAGATACTTAAGTAAGCTGATGGCGTCTGTTCAAAACTCCACTTTCGCATGCGATAAAACTTGAAATAGCAAAAGATCTTCAGGGTGCAAGACGACAAGGAACATTTGATGGCAGTGACGGTTTGTAAGATGCCGTGGCTTTAGGTTGGTTGGCTAGATAGTACCCTAGCCTCCCCCGTGATCAGCTCCTAGATCGCCATTGCAGTACTGGAAAGCCGTTGGTGAACCAGAAAACTCATGTTTGCTTGCCTGTCCATTGGTCCATTCAGCACGATTGCCAACGTTGGTCAGGCGAGAGAACCATTAGGCGCGTAATTAAAGCAAAGCCCAACTAAGTTTCATGACGCTTTTAGACTGGCGTTCCGAGAACCGAGAAGAGCTTGTATGGAGGATACGCTAAGGGCGACTGCTAAGGGCGATTACATCACTGCTCGCCTATACCCTCAGTTACGAGGTACCCATATAGTAGGGAGGCATGCATAGCAACATCAGTCTGTACTTTAAAATATGTAAGCTATAGGTATCAATAACTGTATCTTGGAAATCGCTTTATAGACACTGGCTATTTTATTATCTTAAACCTGTTAAGAAACAATATGATATCTATGTACATGTGTAAGTGAGTCTTAGACGAGTTTGGGCAGGTACCTATGGTAGTTGTATGTTTAGATCCACCAATCGCCCAACCAAGCTGAAAGTCAGTCCAACTATGCATGTGTGTCCGCCCAGAGTTCTGGCTACCCCTGGATAACCTCCTAGCCGTTTTCTGTACTTGCCCAAGTACCTGCTCGGGGAAAGCGCACCAGAGAATTTAGCTTGGTAGGGTGTGCGATGATGTAAGTCTTGCGGAGTGTTGCCAGTGGGGGCTGAGGCTATACCTGAGACTGCCACTCCTCCGGTGCTCATCATCATTCCACTACAAATTGAATTTTTTCCTTCTCCTCATCCGTCCCCCCTTTTTCCCTGCCGCGGCAATGTCCGTTTCTACATTTCGTAAGTTTAGCCGTGAAAACTCGCTCTATAGAGTGCTTTCGTATAGTATGATCTCTTTATTTTCCAGCCGAAGCGGAATCTCTCGATTACTGGCCATGCGATATCAAGAATGACTTGCATATGCGAGTGCTGAAGAGGACTTCAACCAAACTGCACGGAACCGACATCCATACGTTAAATGCGGAGATTTTACTCCATACTTCAACTATCTATGCAAGCAGCATGAGCGCTATTCGGTAAAGTAGGCACGCCGCACCGATTCATAACGATATTCCCTCCCAGTGTTGTGATGAGAACCCGTTCCTAGCAGAAGTGGCATGTGCGCGTAGGATTTGCTTGCATTCTCTCCGACGTTGGTAAATACATTGCTGCATACTTCAATGTCTTGTGAGGTAACTTGAATGTTTGTTCGGCACCGTAATCGTTACGAGCGCAGCCTGGTGCCGGGCACAATGCTATTAAGCAACACGTATGTAAAAAGCCGGGTATATCAAGATTCCCAGTGACTTTGAAGAATTACAATTTTCCGAGGCGGTCTATTAGGTGCGAGGTTGAATAGAATCCCTGAAAAAGAAGACCAGGAATACCTGGATACATAGGTTGGTACCTGTTTGGTCCGACTTTATTCAGTTTCCGCCCTCCAACACAAAAAGTGGTCATCCCTTGGAGGCATTCAAGAACAGATCGGCCATTTTTAAAGTTGAATGGCTGATTTATTTTTTTTCTCCTCGGCTTCCATAACGTTCTCATACCCCTGCTTTAGCCACGACAAGGGGGAGCGGGAAAAGAATCAAGAGACGAAGCGCCCAATAAAATGGGTCTTTGATTAATGAAGGTCAATGCTTGATTTCACAGCTTGCTTTACATGTACTGTATCATGTATTGTTTGTGATCACCTGATGGATAGGATACTTGCGGTATGTATTCGAATTACCTTCAAGTTGCTTTAATCTTATTTCGTGGTACGTATAGCCTGATCTTCTTGTAATGGATCCCAGTAGCGCTGAGTTCGGCGTTGGTGGTAGTGCTTTCTCGACCCGTTAATAGTGTACTTTTTGAGCCTGTTTCGTAGGTACCTTAACCGCTTACCTTTAGGCTAGGTACACGCCTGTGCTAGCCTTGAAATCTTCAGAAGCTCGTACTGTGCCATCCGTACACTTTGGCAAATCCATCCTTCAAGCCAAACACGGTACCGCCTAGCACCCAATTGACGAAGCCGTCCAATCTGCTAAAGAAGGTTCTACGGGGCTCGTTAGCCCGAACTTCAATCGTTCTCCAGCGGCCCTATTAATCTCTTAATCTATACCCATTCGTACCCAGCTACACTATGGGCCACCCAACCCTAGTGACCTACCTAACTGCCTGTGAACCCCTCCAGCGAGTACTTTTCTTGCTCTTTTTCTTGTGGTCAATTCCCTGGTGACTGGCCATGCCTCATCGCTTCCTCTCCGCCCCGTCACTAAATAATCTTTCCGACCACATTCATTGTTAACTCTACGCACCTCGTTCATTCCTCTGCGACATTTGAAGACCCCAGGCCCGTCACCCATAGTCACATCCGCCAGCTATTATATATATATATATATATAACCTGCAACCTACAGGCGCGGCAGAACCACATACCCTCACACATAGATCAACAGCTAAGGACGGAAAAGAAAACGACATCATTGCATGCTGTACCCGTAGCCCACACCACATCCACAAAGGAGTTACAATAGAGTTATTATACGCTATTGACGGCAAGACTGGGCCGTCTCAGATTCTTGGTTACTTAAGCCTTTGTCAAGCTACCAGTTACAGCGACATATCTCGATTTCGAGTCTGAGGCGGCGCTTTGGAACAGAACCAGAAGCGCAAACGTATGTGGGGCATGCGAAGAAAGACTACCTTACCCACGTATTGGTGAGCAAAGTCGCACTCTGAAGAGAGCTGCGTGCAGGCCATCGTTCTTTTCTTGCCGAACCCTATTGAGGAAGCGAGGTGTCACGCTGCATTCGACTGAGTTTGGCTTGAGTCTAGGAGATATCGACGAAGATCTCTTTCTCTCTCTGGGAAGTAATCCTGCGGCCACTTTAAAGGGAATAAATCTGAGCTGTGTATGTGGGGACCAGCACAACATCAAGTTCGAGCTCATCTTAAACCCCAACTAAGGCTTCTATCTCCCAAATCGTCGACTTGCATGACAGCTGCCACCTCACCATTCCTCCTGTGAGCTATTGCTCATATCCGCCCCGGTCTGGCCTTGAGACTTGCAGGTGCAGGCACTTGCATCTTGGGTACCTCGACGTACCTGTATCGGCCGGCCGTACCTGTACATGTCTTATACATTATTGGACGCACTCCTCTTTTCCATCTCCGAGCATTATTGGTGTTGGGGAGAAGCACTGGGTGCTTCGTAGCCTCGATTCTGGCCTCGTTTAGTACAGGAGCCTCCCGGACCACGCAAGCTCACCATCACGACGGTATATCTATCTGATTGTCCGCCCCGCCCCTGCGCCCTCCAACGTTGGATTCAAGGGAGAGTAACCTCTTCCTTATGGGCATCTGACCTCTGTTACTTGGAACGGCGAACATTGGAAATCCAGACAGATGATACAAGAATGAGGCACACGACACTAGACTTCCTCATATGTTTAACTTAGATCCCTGATCTCTTCGGAGCTGCTTCCGTTGTGCCGTCTTGTTGCACCGTGCTGTATCCACCGCGCGTGCCGGCATCTACGCCACATCTGTCACAATGTCTTCCGCCTCAAACTCTGCCCGCCTCAGCTCCGAATCTCAGGCTTCCTATGGCACGCCGACATTGGCAGCCCAAGGTTCCTTACTGGGGCGGACACGATCCAGCCATGTACACACTAATCACCCGGCTAGCTCGCTTCCCACTTCGGCCCCCGGATCTTACCTGATACCTAATGCTGGGATGGCACATTGTCCTCAACATGCCTCTCCCCGAAGGTCTCCAGAGAATTCTTCATTGACGACACCCCGTTCAGCACAGCCTTCCCCAGATTCGCATGGGGGCCGTGATGTCGAGCAATTCCCGCCCACGCCCTTCGTACTCGGCGAGCCCCTTATGTCTCGCAAGCCTAGTAATAACTCGATGAACCCCAACATAGCACCAGGCCTTGGTTCCATGGCCGGAGTGATGGCTGATAGCTCAGGCAAAGGCTTGATACGTCGACTGTCCAACAAGGCGCAGAAGTTTGCGAGGACGCGGCGGCAGTCATCTGCTGCGCCTAACAGCCGGGATGGCAGCATTGGCCCGGGGATCATTCGACGTCGGAGCGACAGCACCAGTACTGTTCCTCCGGGGGATGCTGTGCTTTTCACGGATTCCGACGACGAGCCTGGAAATGACCAGAATGAGTTGGGCATTACCCTGGGCGCGGAAAATATGACGCGGGAATTCTCCTCGAGCAGTAATGCAGCCTCCGTCGCCGGATCCCTCTCGACGACTGATGCGCCATCCGGGCCGATCATCCCCTTGGCGCTGATTAAAGGGACTTACCTTTCCAAAGTCTCCAAGAAGAATAAACACAAGCGGATGTTTTTCGTTCTTGAATCGGATGCCGGCAAGATAGCATGGGGTGACCGAAGTCGGTCGCTGAAGTCTCTGTACATCGATGATATCAAAGAAATAAGAATAGGTTCCGATATTCGACAGTATCGCCGTGATCTTGGGATTCCTGAATCGGAGGAGAGCCGTTTCTTTACAATACTCTACAGCGTTCCCGACAAGTCCAAGAATAAAACGATGCACCTGATTGCCGATGACGAGGAAACATTCACCCATTGGGTCACCGCCCTTCATCTGATCTCAAAGCACCGAGAGGATCAAATGGCGTCCCTCATGGCTTTCAACGACCACGCCGTCCGTTGCTATTGGAATGGCGAGATGGCGAAACAGGCGAAACAGTCCGAAAGCAGGCAGCACTCCGGTATCGAAGAGGAAATGGACTTCCGTGGCGTGGAACAGGTCTGTCGAAACCTGCATATTCACATCGCCCAGAAGGACCTTCAGATCAAGTTCGCAATCGCCGACACTAACAAAACCGGTCGGTTGAATTTCTCCCAGTTCCAGACATTCGTGCGTGAGATGAAACGGCGAGAGGATATTCGACCCGTATACCTCGAATATGCCGCCGACCCCGAAAAGGGCCTTACTTGGCCCGAGTTCGAGGGTTTTTTACGTGAAGTCCAGTGCGAGGATATCACCGACAGCAACTACCTTGCCTGCGAGGCCAGGTTCATTCGGTTTTCTCGTCGGTACAGACCGAAGAATACCGAATTTCAAGGATTAGACCGCGATTCTGTTACAATGTGCGAGGAAGCGTTCGCGGCATATCTCACATCCAAGGACAACCACCAGCTTGTGCGCGCGCCGCCCGACTATTCGTTCGATAGGCCCATTAACGAGTACTTCATATCTAGCTCGCACAATACCTATTTAGTCGGTCGCCAATTCGCGGATGTATCCTCTATTGAAGGCTACATCACCACCTTGATTCGCGGATGCCGTAGTGTGGAAATTGACTGCTGGGATGGATCCGACGGGCAGCCAACAGTCAAACACGGCTACGCTATGACGAACCCCATCTTGTTCCGTGAAGTCATCCACACTATTAACAAATATGCTTTTGTGGCCAGTCGTTTCCCACTTTGGGTTTCACTTGAAGTTCACTGCGGTGCACCGCAACAAGAAATCATGGCCGAGACGATGAAGGAGATCTTCGGACCCCGTCTTGTCGTCGCCCCCCTCGATCCCTCATCAGACAAGCTTCCGTCGCCTTCACAGCTCATGGAGCGGATTCTCATCAAGGTCAAGCGGACACATCGAGAATTCGATCGGCGTAACGCCGAGTCGAGCGGCCGACGGCGAGGCAACAGCCTAACATCACCCTTCGCCAAACCCGTGTCTTTGGATAACTCTTCGATCCCGCCGCTGTATCTGCCCTCAAGCCCGCATGCCAGTCCAAGTCAGAATCCTCGGCGCATGGTCGGTAAGCGAGTAGAGACGATTACGGAGGGCGAGGTCCACGAAGTCAACAGCAGCAGCACGAGTGAAGTTGATTCAGAGGAGGAGAAGTTGCGAGGAAACCAGAAGACAAGCAAAATCGTCCAACAGTTGGGTGAGCTTGGTGTTTACTGTACCGGCGTCAAGTTCCATGGCTTCGAATCACCCGATTGTAAGTTGAGCAATCACATACTGTCCTTTATGGAGGGCACCTTCAGGAAGCACTCGAAAACTCCCGATTCTAAGACGGCCCTGACGCGTCACAATATGCGCTACCTGATGCGCGTCTATCCTCAGTACACTCGTGTCTCATCTAACAATTTCAACCCGCTGCTGTACTGGAGAAGAGGTGTGCAGATGGCAGCCCTGAATTGGCAGACGTTCGACCTCGGCATGCAGATGAATCAAGCGATGTTCGATGGCTGCACCGACAGTTCGGGCTACGTCCTCAAGCCGGAATCCATGCGCGAGATTCGAATCTTACCAGATGGTCTCCCGGCCGAGGCCGTCGGAAAGCTAGAGCGCCAAAACATGACCTTCACTATCAAGGTCATCTCGGCGCAACAACTCATGCGTCCAGCGGGTCTGCCTGCAAATCGCAGTCTAGACCCTTACGTCGAGGTCGAGGTTTTCCACACCAACGACAAACGGGACAAACACGATAGCATGTCTGGGATCCCCATTTTGACGGACACGCCCCTCAAGGTCAACACTCAGGTTGTCAGGGAGAATGGCTTCAACCCGATCTTCGATCGAGAGTTCCTCTTCAACATCACTACCAAATTCCCAGAGCTCGTGTTCATCAAGTGGAATGTCAAAATCGTTCCCGGCGGCGAGAACCCGAGCGACCGCAATCCTTCTATTGCGACATATACAGCGAAGCTGAGTAATCTCAAACAGGGCTACCGTACCTTGCCATTGCTGGATTCCAACGGCGACCAGTACCTTTTCTCCACCTTGTTCTGTTTCATCAAGGTCTATCCCGTGACCAGTGTTTACGTGAACCGAGGGACCTCAACCGAATCCGTCGGGAAGTTTAAGCATATTGGCAGGACCGTCTTCAATCGGTCCTCCAACAGCACCAAGTCCAGTTTCGAAAAGAACAGTGTTGACGGGAGTCTTTCCGAGTTTCCTTAAAGCTATTAACTCTAGCCTGTACAATATTCCTTTGGCGTTGACGCGTATATCGTCACTGCACGACCGCTACAGTTTACGTTGAACGAACGCAGCGGCCGATACACGATGGTTGCCAAGTCGAATTCGATATCGCGAATATCCCAGTTCAACATCGCACGGGTTCGGCGCATCACGGACATGGGTATATTTCTTATTCCTATTTCATTCTACGGAGTAGCTCCCGGTGGTTGTCTTGCATCTTTTCAAGTACATACTTGAACATACCCGTCAAGTGGCAACTTCAAGGGATATAGGGGCCAAAAGGAGCATAGCATTGTACAGGTGTTAAAGGAAAATAACGCGATAGATTTGGAAGCGACTCGGAAAGGCCGTGTTATTTCGTGTTTGATTTTTACAGCATGTATGAGGACAAATCTCCATGGCATTATTCAGGGGCATTCGGGTCTAAGGTGTTCAGGTCGGGTCAGGGATTTCGTACAATACGCGAGTGTGGACTTCGGAGGACCTGGCCATTCATATCTGCATTTGGGATGTGATCGTACATCTGGAGCAGCTGGACGGGCGAGAACCGCAGGCCTGTGACAGCAAGCATCGAATCCCATGTTCGCTACTGGCACGATTGGTTCATTTTGGAGTTGGCGGAATCTGGCAGCTTTGACTTCTTCACTCGCATCAACGTCCCCACGGATATGTTTCTTTGTCAACAGGTCTTCTCCCACAGCCTCTTGACAGTGCGACGAGTCAGTCAACTAAGCACGAAACGTTAATTAGCTCACACCACGTAAGATGTGAATGGCATCCAAGATCCAATGGAGAGCAATACGTATTCCGTTCGAATCTACTTCGTAGGTTCCGGCCTTTCCCTGGCCTTGTCATGACTTGCTTGTATCCCTGACTTGCTTGTATCCCGGACATGCCAACAGCCCGATGCCGCAATCAAGTAATGCGGTTCGCTTTGACAGGCGGGCGACGCCGAACCTGGAGCAAAGTTACGCGTCATTCCCGCACCGCTCTGGAATGGTGTTTCTTCAGTCTTGCGTATGAAGAAATATGACTACGAATATAGCGCTAGTTGATATCCCATCAGTCCGCAGGAAGTGTAGCACCCCAAAACAGCCATACGATCCCCCCACGCATCTCCTTAACTTGTCTGGGGGGTCAGATGTATGAACTCGAAGAAACGATACGGTATTACAGGTATCTCAATATCATCATGCGACCCCGTCTGGTGGTCTTTCTGGTGTTAGACAGGGCAGAAAATCCTGGGGCGCGCCGCTCGAAGCCGCGTAATAAGACCCTGATGACGCACGCATTATAAAGACGAGGGATCAGGCAGGGGATCTGGCTCGCCAAGGCGGGATTTGCTGCAAGGCTGCTCCGTCGCAGAACTCCATGATTTTCAATCGAGCCCACCTCAGCCTAGCCTACCCTGCCCTGCCCGAACGTCATCCATCCATCCTATCACATCCCATCCAAAGGTGGTTGTTAAAAATATTGATACGCCCACGACCCATAAAAAGCCACAGACACTATCAATTTTTTGGTCAACAACCTTGCCATCCCCCAACCCCCATCCCCCATCCCCCACCCC
>QJNX01000239.1:0-98390 GCA_004155925.1 Monosporascus sp. MG133
CCGGCGGGTGGGCGCTCGCGGCGCGCGCGCTCCGCTCCGACGCAATGGCCGACGTCTACCCGCGCGAGGCGCGCGCCGCCCTCCTCAACTACCGCCGCCACCTCGCGGGCGCGCGCGTGCGGCTCCTCGACGGCGTCGGGGTGCGCGAGGCGGAGCTCGAGGATTACGGCGTCCCCGTTTCCGCCGGTGGTGCTGGTGATGATGATGGTGGTCGCGAGGGGGGAAGGAAGATGGCGGGGGCGACTGCGATGGGCGAGAAGGAGAAGAAGATGCGCGAGATTGCTCGGGTGTACAAGGAGATGGAAGGCAGGGTGCGCGAGGTCAGGGCCGATCTCGAGAGGTTGGGTATCAGTTAAGCTGAGGTTCGATGGACTGGATGAGCTATTTAAACCCAAGTGGCGCTTCTAGGAGGAACAGATAGGGGGGATGTGGCATCCGGGTCTTCATGCGATACTCTCGGATCCTGCCTACTGGTAATGCCTTCAAAATGGATATACCAGAATCCAATACACACCAGGTCTGGAATTGTCCGGTCCATAGTTCCACTTAATGAAACTCATTAAATGGTGACACGAAGCGTAATTTGGGGAGTATTTAAGAACGGTTTTCATCAGGCCCTGAGGCATTACACGCTAGGCTTTGCCATCAATCCTCGATTTGGATACCGTGACGCCATTGTCATTGCCATTGGTATGGAGTCGAGATTCCGCAACAAAACGCATCCAGAACATCCAACCAGGACTTCTGTTCACCAAGCCTTTCTTTTCTACTTAAATGAACCGGACGGCGATCCTTGCGCCCCATGGGGTATAGATACATGAAAAGTCGTTTAACCCTTGACGGCGTAGATGGCCTCGGCCAGGCGTCCCACGTTATCACTCGTGATACCGGCGACCGAGATACGGCCGTCCTTGGTGGCGTAGACTGAGTGTTCCTTAGCGAGCTTGTCCATGGCCTCGGCGTCGAGACCCGTGTAGGCAAACATGCCGATCTGGGAGGTGATGTGCGACCAGTCGTGCTTGCTGCCGAGCTTCTCGAGGTTCTCCTTCAGCAAGGCACGCATCGTGATGATGCGGTCCGCCATCTCCTTGACCTCGCCCAGCCACTGCTTATAGAGGGTGGGGTTGTTCAGGATCTCCGACGCGATCCGGGCGCCGTGGATCGGAGGGTTCGAGTACATGGGCCGCACCAGAATCTTGATCTGAGAGTCGATCCGCTTCTTCTCTTCGGGGGACTCAGCAACAATCGAGAAGGAGCCCACACGCTCGCCGTAGAGACCCTATTTACCAGGTTGTGTTAGCCAGTACCGCCCGCCCATTAAGCAACCAAGGGGGACACAAATGGGAGGAGGATTCGGAGGATGTGCTATCAGAATGGAGAATGACGTACCATGTTCTTGGCGAAGCTCTGGCACAAGCTGACATTGTGGCCCTCCTTGACGAAATGGCGCAGCGCAAAGGCGTCCTTGTCGGTGTCACCGCTGGCGAAGCCCTGGTACGCCATGTCGAAGAAGGCATAGTGGCCCTGCTGCTTGACAGCATTGCTGATCTCCTTCCACTGCTCCTGAGTAGGATCGACGCCGGTGGGGTTATGGGCACAGGCGTGGAACAGGAAGATGCTGCCCTTGGGGGCGTTCTTGATGTCGGTGATCATGCCCTCGAAGTCAAGGCCGATAGTCTTCTTGTCGTAGTATCGGTACTGCTCAACGCTCAGGCCGGCATCGCTGAAGACGGCCTTGTGGTTGGCCCACGACGGCGTCGGGATGTAGATCTTCTTGCCACCGGGGTAGAATCGCTGCAGGAAGGCGGCACCGATCCGCAGGGCACCGGTGCCGGAGATGGACTGGGTGACGGCTATACGGTCGAGAGCGGGAGAGTCGGCGCCATAGGCGAGTTGGACTGCGGCCTTGGTGAACTCGGGGACACCGGTGATGCCGGCGTATTCCTTGTTTAAGCGCGCCGCAACGACCTTCTCCTCGGCTGACCGCACGGACGGCAGGACGTAGGGCTTGCCCTTGTCATCTCGGTAGGCGCCAACACCTAGAGTAGGGATAAGTTAGCTTAGCCTGTATTTATGCATTGCAATAACTCAATAAGGCAGCAGGCATAGGAGGAGGTGGGAAGGGAAGGATCAGATCGGGAAATGTGGCCTTACCGAGATTGATCTTCTTCTCGAACGAGTCGGCCTTGAAAGCCTCAGTGATACCTGCAGTTGCATTGTTAGACGTGCACATATAAACAGAGCATATGACATCATATGTGCCATGGATGGATGGTGAGGACCTACCAAGAATCGCCTGACCGAAAGGGAAAGGATCGTGTCAGCAGTCATAGAAGCTCCAAAAATGATCTGGAGTACTAGCCAAGCAAGACTCACATCCTATTCGCCCCTTGATTAGTTCTTGCTACCATAAAGAAAAACAAACACAACTCGATTGGGGGATGGAAGACTTACAGGTGGACCTTGGGGGACGTTGGCCCAGGTAGAAGCAGCTCGGACAACTTGGAAGGTGAAGGCTGACGATGCACGACGAGCCGCAGATTGGCGAGTCGCGATGCGGAGGGTGGACAGCATGATGGAGAGGGCTCAAGGCCTCGGATCGCAAGGAATGAATTGAATGAATGTAAAGGGCGAGCGGAGGAGGGGGGGCTGCGTATAGAATCGCAAAACGGGGAGGAATGTGCAATGAGCAATTAAAACGAAGCTATCACCAGAATTTAAAATTTCTGTGACGAATATTGCAGAAACCTGCAGGTGCCAAATAGCAACCGGATCGAGCCGACCGTTCGATTTGGATGGCCTGTCTCTCTTCCGGCGTGGGATTTCCAAAAAAGCCATCCCCCCACATGCAACTTCTCCGAATTTAGAATATAGCTCTGGGGGGGCGGGGGGGTAGGTAAGTACTTTGTACTATCGCACCTCGTAAGTTATAGTGCAGGACTGTACATCGCCCTTGCGAGATCGGCGCCAAGCCATTGCTGCTGCTGTCCTGATTACTTCTACCACTGATTGTCCACAAGCTTCTACAATCCCCTTCCAGACATAAGAACCTGGGCACGTGATGTCCAGCCTCAGCCTCACTTTTCACTTTAGCTCCCGGTCCTTTCAAGATGAATAAAAACATCTTTCAAGATGGTACGACGGTACTCGCATGTCTCTCGTATCATCCTGAGCGGCCATGGAGGCCCTCACCATCTTCGGCGCCGTCACGGGCGGCATTTCAGCCGCGTCAGAGATCCTCAAGGCTCTCGACAAGGCCATCTCTACCGCATCCAAAATCAGAGGTGCACCTGAGCAGGCCATTTCGACATTGCGCGATGTACGGATGATGCGTCTCAACATGATACGGTTTCAGCAGCTACTCGACACACGGACGCACGCGTACGACAGAGAATCCTACATCCCCCTCGACGATGCACTGAATACGTTTACCGACTGTGTCACTTCGCTGGATGAGCTGGAGAGTCTGCTCAAGCCCCTCACCTTCACGACCCGGGACATGGATCTGGCTGATCGCTTGGAGTGGGCGATGAAGGACAAGCGCATTGAGCTTTTGTCCAGGCGGGTCCACGATGCGCAGTCATCCCTGGGTCTCATGCTTACCATTCTGTCACAGTACGTCAATTTATTCCGTCTGTTCAAGAGGTGCTTCATCAGCTTGGTCAGCCATACGGAGTATGTCTAAGCAAGTTCCGTTCTGATGCTGACCCGTCATCAGCGAGTCACTCATCGAAGTCCAGAAGGCGTTGGCACGTCTCCCAGAGCTCGCCCAGAGAATTGGCCATAATGTCGCCCACTTCAACCGCCGAAGCATCAGCATCAACTCCGTGAGCACCATCATACGTCACAATCAAGACCATGACGACACTTCCACCATTCGACCACGATCCACTGTCCGGGCTGCCTCGCGCGCTACCTCAGTCCTCCGTCCCGACCCCATCATCATTCCAGACACCGCGCCCGAGGATGATACTAGGAATCTAGACCAAGAGGCGCCGTCTAATCTTGTCGCCCGCTACGTGTTTGAAGAGGCTCTTCAGAGCTCTCGGGTCTATCGACGTGCGCCGAAATGGGACCTCGAGGACGTCTCATTCCGTTCATCTGTCATGAATCCTCACGCCATGTCGTTGCTGTCCAAGCTTTCAACTCTCAGCCTTGGCGATGTTTCAACAATATCGGTCGTTGCCCTCCCGCTCTTCTCCACTGACTTTCGCAATTCTCAGCACTACCGCTTTGGCGAGGTGGCCACAAGCGCCAGCTCAGCCTCGGTCCTGAGCGCTCAGCAGCAAAATCACAATGACTGTAAAAGCAGCCCCCCAGCGGAGCCGCCTTTGCTCTATCCCACCCCTAGCAATGCGCCAGATACTCCACCTTCACCGCCGCGCAGTCCTACGACGCCTGTCAGAGCCGGTGTCACACGTGTACTCAAGACTCTCAAACGGGCTCTTGATCCAGGCATTGTGAAGATTATCGATGGGAGCTACGAACTGACCCCGACCAAATCACTTTTCACACCATATACATCGCCCACACCTAATCTGAGACTTGACGATGCCAAGAGCATCAAACCCCAGCACCCAGTACCCTCCTTGAACCAACTCAGCACTCTGCAACTGGAGGAGAGTAAGCTCCATCTCTTCCACGGCGAGGATAGTGTGCCCTGTCGCGGCGCAATTAATTCGACTCACGACGACGATGACGACGATGACGATGATGTAAGTATTGTGGAATCTGTCATCGCTGCTCCTTCGCTGACTTTGCTGCTGTGCCTTGACGAGAAAATGCGCAAATGGCAGTTAGATTTGGGTAGGCTCTTAATGTAATACTGGCCATATCATCCCCGCTGACATGGTTTACTAGCTGTCTCGCATGGCTTCCTCGACACTTTCCGCTGCAAAGAATGCAGAACCTCGCTAGCCAAGATTATCCAAAGGAGGAATTACGGCTGGTCAACCATTGAAATTTGGTGCGGTGCACAAGGCTGCCTCGGTGCACACCGCGAATTGAAGCCATGCGGCTGCTACACCAAGATCAAGGAGCTGGGTCTTCCGACCGACGAGTATTTTGGCTGCCGTATACTTTCGGAACAGGAGGTCAAATGCGCCCGCTGCTTTGCCCGCTGCCCCTATTGCAACTCGGAGCCTGAGGAGGTGTATGCCATTGGGCGTGAGCTGTATATCCGCCAGCACCTCCTGCTCAAGGCCCAGCGGTGGATCTTTGACAATGTCATTGCCGGACCGCAACTCCAGGTTAGAGAAAAGAACCTCAACTACAACCTCGCCCAGCTCGAGGTTCGTCTCGAGGGCTTGACCGGTTCCGGCAATACATCCATACGCATCAAATCCATCCTTAACGAACGCCAAAGGGTGTTGAACTGGAGGAGAACCATACTCCCAACGTGGAGAGAGATGAATATTCTGGTAGCAGAAGGCTCACAATTCTACCAGGTCTCTGTCCAGAAGATGCGGGATATAGTTGATGACTCAGATGAGACGCTTCAACGGCTTGCGGCCCAGAACTGGGACTTTGTTCCTGGTCCCAACGAGCTTGACCAACGGGATTATTGCAACTGTGATGCGGACGACTTGTTCGATGAGGTTGGGAAGGGGATGGACTTTGGCTGGGGGTCTACTCCTGGGATAGCTCTTTAGGCGCTGTCAGAATTGACTCGCATCTTCGGGGCATTCTAGAAATTCGACAACTTGGAAGATACGAGTGCCCAGAACAAAGTGGACCTCGTTTGGGAAGCAATATCTATTTACTGCAACATTGGGCCGACGCAGTCAGGATAGATCACTGAGCCGAGGAGGAGCCACATAGCTCACAAGCTGTTGGCGGTTGTTTCACAGACGACTGCCAAGTCACGGGTTCAGAAGCTACACTTGTCTTTCTGGCCAATGATACGAGCGCCTTTTTATAGCCTTTTTGTACAGTTAGGCTGATCGCGAGGGAAGGTTGCATAGAGTGTGGACAGCGTAAATTGTCAAAGATAATCTGGGCTTAGAGAGCGATAGCTGTCGGCCCTCGTTCGGCCGAGGCAGCAGTCTCCGCGACCGGGTCGCCACCCCCACGCCCGCTGACGCCAGCGACACCGAGCGAGCAGCCAAGCGGCAGAAGAGGGGGAAGGAAGCCGAGAAGCCGGCCCAGGCGGACGACCAGGGCGGCAAGAAGGACGACATGGGCAAGAGGGAGGAGAAGCCGAAGAAAGAGAACAAGGCAGCCATACTCAAGCGTTTCGACAACGACCTTGATCACTACTTTAAAGACAACGCAGAGAAGGAGACTCCAAGGGCGAGTGCGAGCAAGCAGGATCCCGAGACGCCGGCGGTAAAAGACGCCGGAGACAAAGAAACGGACAAGGCTCGGGTGGAGAAACGTAAGGAGGGTGCGGAATAGGAGAAGCTACATGTAAACGAGTTACTTCTTATGTAGGCCAAAGTAATTACAGAGTTGACTATGTTCTGATTTCGTTCTATCTCTTCCCTTTTTATGTTTCCTCAAATCCGTAGCTTGAAACCTTGATGAGTGTATACCGCAGCAGTTCTCTAAGGTTTAAAATACGCGCCTCGTACGGTGGAGTCACCTTCTGAGAGGCATTTTACAAACTAGACACTTGGAAGTAAGTAGGATTATAAACCCGCCCGGTCAGTCATTGTAAGATCTCTGGATGTCGATTCGCGGACTTTCTATCGCCCGTTGGGAGTACCGTTTGAAGATATTCTGCTACCTTCGCTGTTGAAATTGGATTGCAGATGCCCCATAGCCTACTGGACTTGCTATTGTCTCTGGTTCTTGATCATGCAAGCAGTTTAGGCCGATAACCATTTGGTAATTCTAAGTTTCCGTAATTTAACTTCTATTTTATATTAACAGAAAGAACTCTCGCCTTCAATCATTAAAACACCTACGAGTTTGGCACTGCAGCCAGTACTCAGTTGCAAAATCTGATCATTATATCTTCGTCTAGAATCAATGCCTATGTTAATGGCTGAATATGCTCTATGTCGTTGTGCCAGGAATAAATAACGTCAGGGATCCACACTCAGGCGTCGTGGTCCGTTGCAGTAATCAAATCCTTCCAGAGCTCCATATTCGCCTTGTGGGAGTCCATAGACCCCATTGCCATCCCATAGGCGTCCTTTCCAATAAGTAATCTTGGTGGCAGCTCGAACCCCTTACAACTACCTCGACCCGTTAGAGCGTCCACGATCAGCTTCGCTCCTTTGACCGGGTCGCCCGGCTGGTTGTGATTGTAGGCATCCAGTGCGCCATTGGTAGCGTCAATGCCCTCTCTGAGGTCTTCAATCACGTTCTGGGCCCGTAGGCGGTGCCCCCCGGCCAGGAAGTTGGTGCGGAAGTAGCCCGGCTCGATACAGACGACCTTGATGCCCAGATGCGCGACCTCAGCGCCCATCGCCTCCGATATTATAGCCGCGCACGCCTTGCTGGCGCAATAGAGCCCCGCACCGGCCATTCCGAACCATCCCCCGATGCTGCCGAGGTTGGCCACAACGCCGCCGCGCTGCCGGCGCATCATAGGTAACACCGCACGGATGACGTTCAGCTGACCGAAGAAGTTGGTCTCGAACATGGCCTGCACCTCGTCGCGGCTGCACTCCTCCACGCCGCCACTCAGGATGTATCCCGCATTGTTGACGAGGATGTCGATGCGCCCGTTGGTCTTGGAAGTGATGGACTTGACCGTCTCCGCGAGGGAGGCATCGCTTGCCGTCACGTCAAGCTGTTCCACCACCGCACCCTTAGCTGCCAGGTCGCTTAGCTTGCGTGGATCGCGAGCTGTGGCCACCACGATGTCCCCCTGATTGAGGGCTGCGAGGGCGATCTCCTGACCGAATCCTGATGAACAGCCCGTAATGAGCCAAACCTTCTGGTCAGACATCGTGGATGGCGGGGGATAGGATGGGCCGGGAATAGCAACGAAAATCTATGTTTCGAGCGCTATACGAGATGAGTGTCTGGTCGGAGTTGTAGGTAGGTGAAGATAATGTGGCGAGACCCTGTTGTTAACTGAGGAGGAAAAGTCGGGGTGGACGTGGAGCAATTAGGAAGATGTTTGTTCCCCCTGACTAATTTATAAAGGCTGTTAAGATGAGGCCGGACTGAATACATCGTTGCTTAAGGTGTTGTTCAGTTTCTTTTATAGGAGTTCTCTACGTCGGTTGGACAATGCCCATGTTGTTCGGGTTTCAACTTTCGGCTCTGGAGTTATATGCCCTTCGGAGTTTGGCTGAACGCCGATTAGGAGATAGGCCATCTTGGCCCGCTATAGCCCCCCCACAGTTGGCCCCACTGCATCGGGCATAGGCTTTTACCATGTCTCGACTCTATCCGCGTTGAGATCACCTTGGTCACTAAATTTCCAGTGGCGGTTATGGTAATATTCGGGGGTTAAGGAGGTAATGCATAACGAGAACTGCTGGTTATTGCATCTCTAAACGGATATGTTTTTCAGAACCCAGCTTGATTCCGATTGTTGACGAATAGCGGCACAGCCCAACAACATTCGTTATAGATAGATCAGACCATATGGAGACGTAACAGCCTTTCCGCCCAAGTAGTGCCAATCAGTAATGTCCTTATCCCTCCCCCAGTTTATCGAAGAAAGCCAAAGTCGCCTGAATCTTATTCTGGATCCTTCCAGCATTATAAGACTATCGTGGTCTCACGCCTGGCTTAGTAAGCTGTAACCTATGCCCACCAATACTCTCCCAATTGGCTAATAAAAGGCATTCGCCGTTTCTAGAGGTGGTCAGCGTAGCAACCAATGACCGTGGGGACCACAGAGAGCTTAGAGTGGTATTGTGGGCTCACTCGCCTCATACTCCTCGGCCACTGTGAAAAGGCCGAATTATTGTTAGAGGACCAAGCGAACTATTCGAAACTGAGTCGGACTGTGTGAAGCTGATCCGTGGGCGTCAGCTCCACCACCAATTATTACGGTGGAAGGGATGGCGATTCGTAGATGTCAACATGATTCTGATGTTGTGTGCCAGCGAGGCCTTGACCAGCGTTGAGGATTTCCATGTCTGCCGAGTGTAGTACTGGGGATAAGAATCGTATCAATGCCCAGCTAGAGACTGAGCAAAGGAGCGGCGGATCCTTTCTGACAGGGACTGGCCATTGAGATAATCAGTAGTAGGTAGCGGGGAACAGGAAGGAGAAGGATCTGTGTCACCACAGGATGATACCGTCGTGAGTGTCGAAATGAACGGGAAAATGAGGGTGTGGTCCCATTTTCCTATTAGGCCACAATGAAATATTCTTATGTATCAGAGAACATAATGGTACCTTTATAGTATATGCCTTGTTATTGGTAGAGTGTCTAGAACCATAATAGTTTCTATTGCAATAATCACTCCATTGAGGCATCTCTCACGTTAGTTAAAGTTCTGGGCCGGATTCGGCGAAGGTATTACAGGCATATAAATCAATATAGGTGTCGGCAGACAGTGCTTCCTTTCTATCAGATCCACCTTCTCATCACATTCAGGGGGTCAGACCTCTCGGGAATGACGGTGTTATTACTCGACTTAGCTGGATAACTCATTCGTTAAGCTGCCACGTTGCCAGTTAACGATCACACGTCTCGCTTCTTGACTTCTATATGAATTCCTCAGTAACGCTGTATGATAAACACTGAAGTTGAAGAATCCTGCTTTCTCATCAGTTTGCCTGTCAAAAAAGGTGAAATGCCGTTGTATTTTATGCTAAGAGATCGGCCTACTGTGTCTGCGGACTACAGGACCAAAGGCGTACAAGGCGCGGATCGTCTAATTCCGTCGAGAAACAAATATGTCAGTCCAGGTAAGACAGGCTAGTCATTGTATAAACGGGGGCTCGACGAGAGGATATGGAGGATATGGAGGATATGGGCTCATTAAATATTCACTCCCCTCCTAGCCTTCGATATATCAGGTTGGGAGCAGAGCTCCCTAGATTTAGACCTTCTTCGTACTTCCCCAAGATGCACCTGACAAGTTCCCTCTATTCTAACCCCTATTCCAATGTTGCCAAGTAATTCGGGAACTGCACCTTGCTATCTGTCCGAAGTTAAATTGATATCATACACAATGCGATTGCCGTACCATTACTTGCTCTCTGCGTAGCAATCTGGAACGCACCCTCTCTTCAATAGCGAAGTTTCTCGCGCCTTTGCTTAAAAAGACAACAACGCCAGGCCGGTTCCCACTGCCAAAAACATTAAGCCCGTCCCGTCGCGTAACAAACCCGTCATCGACGGGGCCGAACCTGTCCCATCCGCTACCAGCTGATAAACACTCAACTTGAGCGCGCCACCGCACGCCATAGCTGCATCTCCGTCGCACGTGGTGTCGCACTGTCCATCGGGAAGCCTGGCGCTGAACGAGTTGAGCTCGTTGGCGCACCAGCACTCGCGGCTGTACTCGAGCCCAGCGTACTGGTACCGGATGCTAGTGTTCTCGGCACAGTAGTCCAGGCACAGCGGCGCCGTCATGGTCTCCGGCAGCTGCACGTGGATCCCGCCGTCGAGCGCCCGCAAGCGCGTTGTGTTGACGAGCTCGGTCGTTTCGCTCCAGCATCCGTGGTAGCGGTACGTGTCGCTGCTGTTGAAGATGGTGATTCTGGAAGAGGTGCCAACTGATTGCGCGAACACCATTGGGAGGAGTGTTAGGAATGAGAGGCTCGGCCAGACCGGTCGGCACGCGGGCTGGGTTCGGGAAGGGTGGGTGAGCACCATGATTGGAGATCTTGATGTCAATGAGGTCAGATTAAGCTTCGAAGAGAATAATGCCTCAATCAGATTTTGTATTGGTCTTTTCGCTTTTAATTTGCAACCTTAATATCAAGGGTCCGGAATCATTGCCGCAAGCGCATCTAGAGTAGGACTGATGGAGTAGATCGATCTAAGTCGTGGGAATTGTTCTACTCGCGTCAAGGCTGTGGCAGATACTGCAGCTCTCTAGGAATGCCGTGTTTTAAGTCGAGAGATCTCCTCTGAAGCAACCCAGGACCTTCGACCTGGGAGGGACTGCAGACCGTTCTACGATGAAGGCACGTTGAATTAAAAGCGATCCGACCGGGGTTTAGACTTTCACGCGGTTGGTGGTCTAGGCCGCGGCATAGACCAATAGCTTGCATAATTCTCCAGGGGTTGATGAGCCACGGCATCTCCTTCGAGATGTGATTGGTGGAGAAGTGGGAGAGCTGAGCTCTTGGCGTTCTCCTTTTCTGTCTTCAGCTGGGAGGCTGAATTGCACTCATTACGACCATTGTGACGTCTCTTCGCCACATTAGCCCTCCCACAGCGTATTTTCCTATATTATGAAATTCGTGGATATCTATGTACGATTGACCATAAGTCTCGCAATTGCTTGGGCTCGGTCCTACCTCTGGCCTTATACACCGCACCAACTTTTATACCTTGACCCATTCAGTAATGACCCTCGCCGTACCTAGTCGCAATGTTATGCGGTACCTATAGACCGTTATGAACAACAGAACAGGATCGTTCTTTTACGGTTTGGCCCACCGTAGCAGCTCTTATACAGCTGTAAGGACCAGAATGATTGCCACAATTGCGATCATTCCACCGATCTTTTGCGCTGGTGGTGTAATGGTTAAGGTGCAGCCATAGCACGCCGCTTCAGGTATTGCCTATATATGCTTCATAAAAATTGAATATATCACATAACGGGTGATAGCTTCTTCGGCCTGGCATCATAATAAGGCCTAAGGAAAATGTTATGACAGCTATGTTATAAAAAGTTGCGTACTTAATAATCAAATAGTTGTTTAAACTTAAGAGTAAGAATTACGCAAACATTGCTTTATAAGCGCCCTTTAACTTGAGTGCACCAGATAACCGGGTTCTAATACCCCGATATATGATGATTATGATAGATGACCCATATTACAAGGTTATAGGGTCTTGGGACGACCCCATCAATATGACATTAAATCACTACGTCATGGCACTTAGAACCGTACGGTGTGAAATAAAGGTAGTAATTAATGATACAGACACTGTTACTCCTTAGAAGTCATACTTATCAGTAGACGTTCATTACCCATACAAAACCAGTCCGCCGCCGGGGGTATCTAAAAAGTACAAATCGGGCAGTCTTGTTCTGGAGCCACGTGGGTGATTAGACATGCTGGTGCGTCACACCTTCCTCGCCGCTTTCTGATGCAGTGGCATCGTGGGGGACCTTGGAGCCGTCCCAGTTACTCGACTTGATCGGGTTGACGTGCAGTATGTACATGGTGTCGATCTCCTCGAGACTGCGGTCCTTGGTCTCCATCATGAAGAAGTAGACAATAACGGCAAGGCCAGCGCAGCATCCTGCGAATACCATACCGTACCAGTAGGTGATCGCGTCGGTGATGAACCGAGTGCTTTGTAACTAGGTCAGTAGAGGGTTTTTTTAGGGACTTAGAAGGGGGCGGGGCACTCACAAGAAGGAGATCATGAAGTTCCAGAACCAATTGCTAGCGGTGGCCAAGGCCATGCACTGGGCTCGGTAGCGAGCGGGATAAAGCTCTGCGACAATTGCCCAGACCAGCGGACCCCAAGTGACTGCGAAAGCAGCGATAGCGAGACAGGAGAAGACAATCAGGACTGATCCTGCCTTGGGTGTGTTCATCGGGTTTGTCGAATCTAGCGAATAGGTACCGACGAAAGCGTAGATGCTTTAGTTATAAGGTCAGCGCTAGTCACGAATCTCAAAAAGGGGTTCACTCACAAGAAGCACGCCATCATCCACAGGGCGCCGGCGATCAGCGCCTTTCTGCGGCCAACATTCTGTACAACCCACAGACCTACGACAGTGCAAGCGACGTTCACGCTTCCGAGGATGATCTGCGTGACGTAGGAGTTCTCCAGGCCGGTGGCGGCAAAGACGGTGGTTCCGTAGTAGAAGAAGAAATTCGCACCCGTGAGCTGTTGTCCGGCCTGAAGTATGATGCCTAGCATGGTTCGGTAGAACATCCTCGGTCCCGTGAAAATCTCAATCCACCTCGCCTTCTGGAGGTTCTTCTCCTCCTCGACCTTCGCACGGATCTGTGCTAGCTGGTCGCTGACTATCCGGGACTCAGGCTCGACACCAGCGAGTCTGGCAATCGTCAGACGAGCTTCGTCTTCTCGGCCGGTGTAATAGGCATATCGTGGGCTCTCGGGAAGGAAGAGGATGCCGACTCCCAGTATGAGAGACCACAGGAAGCCGAGACCGTTGGGGATCCGCCAGGAGGCGCTGCTGGTCATGCCGGCCGTTCCCCAGTTGACCATGTAAGACGTCCAAATGCCGAGTGTGATGAAAAGCTGATATGTCGAGACCAGGATACCACGGATGATGGCGGGACTGCTCTCGGATTGGTACATGGGGACGACGACGGACAGAGCACCAATCGACACGCCGGTGACGAGACGGCCAATGGCGAACTGATACCACTTCGTCTCGGACGAGATCTCGACGATGATGCCGACACAGGCCCATAGAGCCGACACGCTGATCGCTAGCTTACGGCCGAGGATATCTGCGATTCTGCCGGCTACCAAAGCACCAACTAAGCAACCGACGGGAAGCAGTCCGACAATGGTTCCTTGCTTAGCAGCGCTGAACTCGTATCCGTCGCCGTTGGCGTCACCGAAGCGCCGCCCATAATCCGTCATGTTGAAGTAACCTGAGATTTGACCGCTGCGGCCTCGTCAGCTCAGGAACACCGTGATCTCAGTAGCATAATCTGTACCTAACATAGCCGAACATGAAGCCGCCAATACTGGCGACGAGACCGAGGAAACATGCGATGAAGGTGACCTTCTGCTGGCTTGCCGCCGAGGTAGGCTGGCCATCGTCCTCCCTTTCTACCTGGTCGGTGTTTCGTTTGAGGAAACCCATTCTTGTCTGTATGTCTGCGTCTTTCTTCGGGTTTAGGCGAGCATGTGTTGAGTATATGATATTGTGAGAGGACTTTCTCTGACTCCTATGGGAGGGAGAAGGCGCCAGAGTCTTGATGGGCCCCAACCCTTATAAGGTTTCCCACAAACTTTGTTGACATGTTTTCCCCTATCTCTCCCGTCATACGTAGCGCGTCATCGAACCAACTTCTCCTCCGGTGGGTAGGTCCGCCACCGACCGGTTGCTGCGAGCCAAGGAGTAACAGCGTGCCACATTGTGGCACTTATGGCACGAAACATGGTGTGCGCACCGTGAGATCGGACACGGCCTTCTACTGTAGTAGCCGGCAGTGCCGAATCTAGGTCCACCAGCCAATCTGTCACGTCACAATTAAAAAGATGTGCCGGCTCCACAGTCGACCCACCACTGCCTCGGGAACTAGACGTAGCACGGCGCCTCCCTACGATAGTCGCCGTCAGGGCATTCAACATCCTTTGAATGCGATCCTGCGTCCGGCAGCCCGACGGGACCACCCGGACGGCATCTTGGTTGACATTCGGTCGCATCCAGCACCGATCGTCTGGGCATCAGGAATTCCATTGATTCTGCAGAAGAGACACACCTGTATTCTCATCCTTTGGAGTGAGGCAAGCGACGGCGAAAAAAGTCCGAAACCACCCAATTGTGGACCTTCTACAGTGGGCTGACCGAGTAAAGTACCGAGTCGGTCCTGTTATGGAGAGTGTCCGCCCATCGTAGGGCGGAACTCAGCGGCCGGAATTTCCCTAGGCGGGCTGTCCGCCCGTATCAAAGTGTCCCCGAACTCAACATACCGTCATCGAGTGACTGCCTGACTACCTTACCAGTCTAAAGTTTAGATTTTCTGGTTCCCTTCTTCGCTCGTGCCTAAAAAATTTTAGATCGTGACCGCCAAGCGTTACGCTGTACCCTCGGCATCCCCAATTACCTGACTCGTTTCCTATCACATTTGCGAGTCCAGGATCAAATTGTGGCATGCATTACATATCCACGCCCGAGAAAATTTACGATTCTACACGATAGCCCCGTTTAGATGCCTCACATATATCCTGCTTACAATAAGCACTCCTGGGGACTCCTCATTCGAGTTTCTGACCCCACACTCATAATGCCGCGTTCTGTCTTTCGCCCGCACGGCTTTCGGCTCGCGACATGCAATCAGCTGGGGTAAGAAGACCCCATGGATATTCATCCCCAGATCTACCTCGGGTTGTTGAACAACCATCACATGGATGCTCTCTTGGTTTATGGGATAGGTTTCGCCCAGATCAGTTTCGCACGGACTCGTGTGTGCTATTCTTATAGCAACATAGAAAATGCAGCTACTAGTTCTCGCTTCTTGTCAGAACAAGGCGTACCACAATGGTCACAGCGTTGATGAAGACTCTGGGCCACTTCAATAGCTGAAGCGAACTTCCCAAGCGAACTCCTCTACGGGGCCATAGCTAGTCTACCGTGGGTCAAAGGTGGTGGCTGAAGGGGCTGGTAGGAACTGCTTTGGTAGAGTGGCCCTTTAGTCCTCTCATATTCTTACCGTGCATTCCACTATAGAAGTTCACTGACGTCTTATGTTGCGAGAGCATCCATAGCCAATCAACCATGTACGCAATAATTTCAAGGTGGAACTAGGCTACATTATTTAGCAAGAAACTCGGTGCTATTCAGGATCTTCACACGAGCCCCTATGACGAAGTTGCCTCCGAAAAGTTGTAAAAAGAGAAAAAAGCGCTAACCTCGAAAAGCATGGTTCAGAAGCTCAAAACACGCTAAAGGTTTATATCGCGCGGCCAAATACACTTTGCAACAGCCGTATCCTTGCTATTTTATAAGCTCTGGACTCGTTGTAACTTGTAACACATACGTTGAAATTGGGTTCGGGGGTTTTCAGTCGACGTCACCTGTGCGATACTAGGGCTACCCTTTTAGGTGGGCCTGTGGCGAATAAACTACGTCAGACGAGGCGTGTTTCTACAGTAGTGCGCCTCGGGACTCGGGATACAGTACCATCTAACAGTAGAACAAAACGAGGCTGCTCGAGGCTCCACCAGCCTAGCACTAAGAGGACCCTCGACGCAGAGCCGCAGAATCCACGGCTGCGGACGACCTTCGAGGGCAACCACCCCTCCGCATATCCAAGATAATAATAAAGTCCTCGTGCAATCCCCCCAGCCTCCGCGCCCCTTTATCGCTGAGGGCACATAGAAGCCGTGAGGGGTCAACCCCAAGAAAATATGGGCGGTTCCCCGGAGCCGTGCGTGTTGTGCAGCGTTGCAACCCCGGGTGTCTCTCGGCCTCATTGCGGTCAATTCGTGAATGCTCTGATGTATCCTACTTGTTTTCAAGTCTTTATGCTAGCGCCTAGGATTTAATTCCAGCCTTTGAGTCAAACTTCGCCAAGTTCTAGTTGGGATTATATTTCATATTGTTAAGGTTACGTCCCCGGGGTGAAGGGATGGCTAGGGCCTTTTCATAATATGAACATTGTCGCCGTATGGTATAACTTTTTGCCAGTCCTTATACATGCACGCCAACAGAATAACCTGATCACATCGCATTAAGCAAAACTGGTGCGCCATCCAGCGGTCTGTTGTAACGGCCCGATTACGTCTCCACCAACGACCTGGTTACAACCTGTAGCCATCCCAAACTTATTTAACCGCGAGATTGACAACGCCCATATAACGGCATGTTGTGCGGTACGAGCATCACCATGTCCCAAGCGGCTCCCGCTGAAATTGTATATGAAGGACTCATCCACCTTCAACACAGTGCCATTGCCGGTAATAGGTTGCACATTCGACGCTATGCCGTAGCTCCTACGCTCAAAGTCCATACAGTCATATTAATAGAAGCGCATGCATAATTATCCCCATTTCATGAGTAAACCGCCCCGCGTGGTGTATGGTCTCGCGCGCTTATGTATTTGCTGCATGGAGCCTTCCGTACTTCGACACAGGAGACCAGGATCAGCACGGCTGCAAGCCCATTAGGAGGAAAGTGCATATCATGTACCAAACTGATCCAATATACTGGATGACAGTCGTGGTAGGGCCAGGTATCGAATAGGAAGCCGCATATGATGGATGTTGACGTGATGGGAGAGATGTAGAATAGTCCTAGCAGAAACGTCGTGGTTGTATACGAAGTATATGAGCAAGGAAACATGTCAAGAAACAGACTATGCATATCTAAAGGAGAACTAAGATGGGTAACTCGGGAAACGCCGGGTTATCCTAAAATGATGGTGCATGGAACTGGACGTGTGCCTTGTTGGTTGTCAGGGGGCACTCTATCAAGCTATTAGGGGATTTCCGCTGTGCGCCTTGGCTGTATGGTGACAAGAGATCGTTTCGCACGTGATAATCGAAGTCTCCGGTAAGCTAGAAGGCAACAAAGAGTCGTAAAAAGCCCATAAAATCCGAGGGGAAGAAGAATATCAATCGCTGCTACTACAAAACGGCTATGAGTATTGTTGCTTGCACCTTCCGTGGTAGCAGCAATAGCCTGGAGTCCCTAAAGGGTTCTATGCACGTTTTGAGCGTTTCGACAGGGAACTATTCCATTCTAGCTTCGCCTGACAAGCGCGAAGCATATATCAGCTCGTAATAATCGTGGTTTTGGAGCCCTCTCAGCCCTTCTCGGTCCAGAATATGGTGGTGATGGAAAAGGGGCCCCGTTTAGACTTCAGGGATCATCCGGAACAACTTAATCCTTCCGGATCCCTAGAAAACCCAATGTCAGTGGATCACCCACACTAAGTAACATCCCCGTTTCTACCTTCCTATATCATCAATATATATCGTTAATAATTGTGCAGCTGCTTCCTAATAAGTGTGACAATGACATTGGCTGCTGCCATTTGCTCTGCACCCCAAGCCTTTGCTCGAATGTGTCGGTCGCCGATGGCAGCATAACACCACGCGATTGACGTAGGGTTGTGATGACTGACCCGGTCATGCCATTTCGGGCGTGATTCGTGAAGATATAAGGGCTGGGGAGCCCCGGCGTGTATATGCATATACGGGATAGAAGAACTAAGTAAACCCAGATCCCTTCCTATCATATGCCATCTTATGCCCCAGGTCCTTATTCCGGAGACCCATTGCCTAGGGGCATGGTCTGCGCTCCCCTGAATCCAGTAATCCTTCTGATGAGATTTCGTATACCAGGAATTAAAATCTAAGGCAACCAACAGGACCCCTAATGTTTCAGACAAAGGTAATTTCGTCGCCTGCAAAGCAATTCGCCTTCTCCCTTCAAGTCTGCCTTACCAGTTGGTGAAGATACTGAAAGGAAAGCACACCTATAGCGCTCAAGAGTAAAGGTGCTAGATGAGCACGCTATTCTCGTTCTCCTCGTTGAGAAGGGTATGGGAAGAGGTTATTAACGAACGTCAGGGGGTAGCGATGCGTTGTCTGCCGCTGTTGCTAAAACAATAAAGAGAGTGACCCTTAAATCGCGCCCCAAACAGCGTTTCCTTGGTGATCGATCCGTCGGTATTCTTGTCAATAGCAAACACGCATTGGTTTCTAAACCCACTCTAATCCTCAACCGGTATGAAGAGCCTGCCATGTCACCCGCCAACGTAACTCTGGATTCTAGCTGTTGGAGATAGAGTCTCCATGCTTAGAACTTCCAAGTTGGCGAGGTAAGATTGATTCAGGAGCAATGTTGTCCTTAGGCAAGGCCCGAGGAGACGGTTCGTCCGCTGGGATGAAAGCAAAGATGACACATAGGAAGAGGATGGTCTACGACGCAGGCTAGGCAGTGCCTCGTGCACAAAGGCCGCGACACTACCCTTGAAAGCATGAAAGAGAGCAGCCGGCGGAGTGAAGGTATCCTGTATGCCCACAGTCACCAACGGCTATACAGGTGACCACGAAGGCCTGCCTCTTGAAGTCTACTAGCACATGGTATCACAGAACAGGTAGAGGCCTCATGCTTCGTCGTCTATATATTTGCGGTGTTCAGGTGAGTGTGCAAAGCTACCGGCATCACGCAACGATAGTACTCAATTGGGAGAAAAGGTCAAAACTATGCTCCCTCCACGTCTGAAACGAAAAGAAAAGCAAAGGAAAACTATCCACGATTTTGTTTGCACCAAGATCAGGCTGACTAAGTGAAGCGCCCTTGGACCGGCTTACCCCTAAACCCAAGGAGTCTGCCCCATCGCAGTAATCACCCTTTTCATTGCCTGATCTGGACACTGCGGGCGCTCGACTAGTTCTTGGTTGCCTGTTGCATCCAAATCTCCCCCCCCTCCCCAAAAAATCCATTTACATCCGGGAGAGCTTTGGCCGGAGGACCCAACGGAGGCCCGGGCCTGGCTGCGGTGGTCACATTCCATCCATTCTATCTCCTTTATTTTGAAAATTGAGAGACCTGAGGCTACGTGCTAAAGGCGACCAACGCCATCCTCTTCCGCCATGGACAGACTCCCCGTTTTTGGGGAAGCTATGCTCAAATAGCTGAAAATAGATGTTGGCTATCTACCTGTGGATATTTTAATGGTAGAGTCGGAAATTTCTTTCTAAGTTGAGTGAAATGCCATTGTCATTCTTCGTTCTCGGAGAAAGATCCTAATCGTAAGAGGCGAATGGACTAAGCATTAACGCAGTTCGAAGTATTGTACATACGAAGCATTGGGAGTCTCATGATAGACATGGACATCGCCAGAGCTTGAGGGATTAGAATGGAGCTTCATCCCACGTTCCTCCGGCCAACTATAACATAGGGGCTTAATATTAGTTCCGTCAACGGATCAAAGAGATGCCTTCTTGGCGGATGTGCCAGAGCAGGTGTGATACTCTAAAATGACGTAGAAGCTGAGGAGCTAGTGCTCTCCTGATCGCCATCCCAGCTAAATCTGCCAATGATCCTAGGAACACGAAATATTCACGGCGAAACGGGAGGATGCGAGTATGCAGGGGTCTGAAGTCTCGACGAAATCGATGACATAGACCGTGTTATCCTTCTCCGGCTGAATGATCGTCTTCCTCGTGTCAGCCGGCTACGTATCCCTTGAGGTCGGCATCATCAGGGCTCTGGCTACCGTTCTCGAAGTCAGCCCAACATGGGTGGCGCCGCGCGTCGGGGCCGTGGGAGGCGGTTCGTGGAATCTGAGCTGGCTCATGACCTGACGGGCGGTGGGTGCCACATGGTTCTTCACCGACTCGTGCAGCCAGGATCCGAATGCTCTCCAGGCAGTGACGGTGTTGGCTGCTTGCGTGGCACTCAGCAGGCTTGGTCTTTGGGGGTTTGATCTGTGTGCACAGCTTCTAGTCCAAGAGGTGCGTCTATGCTCTGAGATACCCCCTCGTAGGGGATGGCAAATGGAGTCACTAACGAAAGGATAGGAAGTGGAAGCTGATTATCGTGGGTCGTTCTCGACGGCCGAGGCGGCATTTCAGAATCTCTTTGTAATCGCCTCCTCTTCTATCTCTTCAGTTTTTACCACTTCCTGTATTGCTACCGTGGTTGTTTCTGTCTCTACTCTTCGTCACTTTCAGAACGCGGCCTTCCTCACCTCTTTGGGCATCTTCATATTCCTTCATTCCTAATACGCGTGCAGAGGATCGTATACGGGAGCTTACTTGCTTTATACGTGGCCGGCTTCGGTTTTCGCGAATAAGAGCTCGATTTGACTCGTCTACAATGCTATTGCGAGCAAGCCAGCTCCGCTGCCTTGGTGACATTTTGGATCCCGCCACATAAGGGCGTTTGAAGTTGTTAAATGGCCGAGTGCTGATTGATGAATTGCAGGTGATCTCGCAGTTTTGAGGAGGATTTTGGTGTCTCGTACGGCACTGATTGGGTGGAAGGAGCCCGCGATTCCTGGCCTCCGGTGTTATTTGGAAGCTTGATTAACACTCGCTGAGGAGGGAACGGAGCAAGCCTGGTTGTACGGAAGGCTAATTGGATATTGGAAGGTGTCAAAGTCTGTTTGCTTGCTCGAACTTGCTCGATACAGGATTGTGAAGAATTCCTCCTTATGATGGGTAATCGTTCGAGTCGGACGGCGTCATCAACTCCACGACCATAATAATGAGCAAGAGGTAAGAGCAAGCCAACATACAACGGCTGTAACAAATGTATGGAGTGTGCTGGTAGGTACAGGGCCACAATCTTGTTATCCAGGCAAACTTGATCATGGTTGCTCAAGCCTGGCTACTCCGCTCCCGAAATGCCAGTAACCAACTTCGAGGATTCCGAAAAATACCAATATCAGAGCGGTTTCCGCTCATATCATGAGTGAGGAATAGCTATTGTAGTTGCGAAGAATCGCGGTCTAATAACTTATTAGGACTGAAGCCGTGAAAGGTGCCTTACCCCTGGGCGCCAATTCACCACAAAACTGTCCTTATGAGTTGTAATGCAGAGAAGCTCTCGGGCACCACCTTCACGGCCCCAACACATAAGAATCAACAAAACACGGCTGTATCGAAATCTTCCCCCTGCGGCTCATTCGGCTTTCGAACCCCTGAATGACATCCCGCAAGGATTGAACTCGGGATTGCGTCAGATCCCCAACCAGCTTCGGTGGGACCTCTTTGAGATCAGCCACGAGGTCAACTGGGTCCGCGGGCTGAAGAAGGTTGCTGGAGCAGGTGACCCAACCATGAAGTCTGGTCTGGGAATATTTGTCTATGCGGCTGGACGGCACATGGATGCGAACTCGGCCATGTACTCCTCTGACGGGGGAGGTGCTTATCGTCGCCCAGCATGGTGTCATGGACATCAAGACTGAGCTGGGAAACATCCTTGTCCGACCGAATGAGATTGTTAGTCTTCCTCGAGGCATCAAGTACCGGCTCGACCTCCCCGAGGGACCGATCAGCGGTTACATCCTGGACTTTACCAGGGACATTTTGCCCTCCCTGAGCTAGGTCCTATTGGTTCGAACTGCTTGGCGAACGCGAGGGACTTCCAGGCTCCTGTGGCTGCTTATGCGCAAGACACGGAAACGGGATGGACTATCATGAATAAGTTTGACGGAAGGCTGTTCACCACGAAGCAAAATCACAGGCCATTTGATTTTGTTGCATGGCACGTAAAGTAGGTCCATCCGCCATCTCGTTCGAAGGGAAACGTGATCGCTAACTTATTCCCATAGTTGTATGTTTTGCGAGCTACACTCTCAATGAGTCAATGTCAACGAAGGCTAACCGAAAATATAGACTACCCTTCCAAATATGATCTCGGTCGCTTCTCTGTTATTGGAAACACCTCCTTTGATCACCCCGACCCTTCCATTTACACCGTCCTCACGGGCCCATCCGACCACCCTGACACGGCAGTTGCGGACTCCGTCATCTTCCCACCCCGCTGGCTTGTACAGGAGGATACCTTCAGGCCGCCGTGGTACCACCGCAACACTATGTCTGAGTTTATGGGCCTCATATGCGGTGAGTATGATGCAAAGGCTGGCGGTGGCTTCCAAGTTGCCGGCGCGAGTCTGCACAATGTCATGTCCACGCATGGCCCTGATGCCAGCACCTTCGAGAAAGCGTTAAATAGAGAGCTCAAGCCGGCAAAGGTGGGAGAGGGAAGCATGGCCTTTATGATTTGAGAGCAGCTTGATGCTGGGTGTTACCGAATGGGGATTGAGAACTTGCAAGAAGGTGCAAGAACAGTATAACGAGGAGAGCTGGACGCAGCTGCAGCCGCACTTTAAGCTTCTCGAATGATCGGGATAGGGAATATAGGAGAAAAAAAGACTGGCGATTGATCGCAATTGTAGCAATCAACTGGGTGCTTACAGCTGCACTTATCTTGAGAGCAAGTCCTACGGGTGACCAGGCCGTAACAAATATATTATGTAATTTATTTATTTACTATTAAGGTTACCTCTTACGTAACGTTCAAGGTTATAATTAGGAGCCTTTCTTTTACCGTAACTTAAGTAACCAGGCCAGTTTTTATAACTTCTAGGGATATACTAAAGTTGTAGGTAAGTTACCGCTTGATAAGATAAATCACTAAAGTTGAAGAATGTATAATTCTATAGGATTGCATATATATTTCCATATAACGCTTGAATTACCACAATTTGATCGCCCGACTTTTTGCCATAATCCAATAATATTGTGTTAGTCTTTTTCACTATTCGGAATGACCCCAAATCAAGCGGCAGCGACACTTCCCGTTCTCAGGCTCGTGACTCTTCCCATGTGCCGATCCCGAATCCAGTCCTCCGCCGAATCCTCTTCATAATGCGGGCCTCGACCGTATACACCCGCCTCTCGATGTCGCTAACGTCTTCCTCTTCCACCTCCTTCACTGAAATCTGGTTGAACTTCCACCAGGTGCCAAGCGTGAGAAGAGTCAGGGGAACCATGATGACGAAGTAGATCCCGATTTGTTTTGAGAAGGCGTCATTTTCTATATTGCGCCGGTTAGATAAGGGGCCAACCTTCCAGGGGAATTAATTAGACTGACTCACCACCACTGAAGTCGAAGAACGGCATGCTAAAGAAGGTCGCCAGGAATGTACCCGGGAGGAACATCGCGCCTAGGATTGCCAACGTCTTCATGGAAATGCTGTCTCGCCTGCTGGCATCCGCTAGGCGGTGTTGCTGCGTTGCGATTTCGACGCTGAGTCTCGATTCTACCTGTCCGATAATGCTGTTCATCTGCTAGCACATTAGTAGTCTTGCAGCGGAATAGAAGGCTCCTCGTGTCCTCACTAGCTCTCGCAGCAGGTCCATCCGTTCCAGTGTGACCTGCGTGTAACTCTCCAGGCCCTCCAGCTTGACCGACATAAAATTCAACCGACTCAATATCGTCTGGTGCATCTCTTGCATAACGGGATCTTCTCGCTGCTGTTCTAAACTATCCCAGAAGGTATCTGTTGCTTTCAGGATTCTGCCCGCTACATTCTGCCATATTTGCGGACGCTTCCATAGCACCTTGCACCGCAACTTATGCAGCTCGGGGATAATAGTGTCGAGAATCAAATCCTCACGTGGCGCATATCCAGCTGCAGGCGCAACACAGTAGCGGTTGAGCAGGGCTTCCTCCAGTTCGCGCACATTTTGTCGCGCCTCTCGCTGCGCCTTGTCATTATCCAGAGACAGCTCACGGTAGAGGATGAGGACCGGAAGGAGGAGCGGGTGAGCAGCTGAACTGGCATAGTGTTGGACCTGAGAGATAAGCGTTTTGACATCGGCGTTCTCTGCACCCTTCACGTAGCCGGACATGATTCTGTCCTGGAATGAGTACGAGAGCATCATCTCCCAGCCCCGGGTATTCCCTCTCCATTGGACGTCGGATTTTCGGAAGATGATTTCTATCCATCTTTTAGCCAAATTGGATCACGTGGAGCCAGACACGAGAGCTGACCAAACTGAGGGTATAGACATGACAACAGGTAACTGGGAAGACGGTGGGGATTACCCACGTAGGTGCTTATCGTTAGTGTGCCCTTCATAGTCAAACCAGAAAAATGGGCCTACGACGGCTGAGGTCTCGATTGCTCTAGTCGGTAAATGCCATTCCCGTACCATAGCCTCGTACTTGTCTTTTGGGAATGATATAACACGCGGTGAAAAGGTATCCGCGTCCACCGCCAGTTGATGGAGCCTGCACGGTGCAATACCTGTGTCAGCATCTAGACCTTTTGGTTCCAGTGAGGTGCCATGACCTACACCAATCTAAGGCCACTTGTAAAAGTGACACCATTCTCCAACTCTGGCGGTGCGAACACACCCTGAGGATTGACTCCATCGTTAAAGAATGCACACTATGATGTTGGGACGATCGAGGAATAAGAACCTTGCGGGTGAGGAAGTTATCGAAATCCTCTGAGCTCAATGAGTGCCAATCGAATTTGTTCATGTCTAGATGCTAAGTGACAACTGTTAGTTTATCCTCTCGCTTATCTTCGCAAAATGCCAATATGATCAGTGAGGCCGATGCCTCCACTCATCACCCACATACCGTATAATTCAATATCTCCAAATAATGTGTCGCTTCCGGGATAGCACGACAATGCTCGAGCTGCTCATTGAAAAGAAACTCGTCCATTTTTGCTTGTTTTGTCGCATCCCAATTAGCCAACTCATATGCGAGACAAAGAGTCCATGGTTTGCACTAACCACCCACCCACGCTACCCACGAGTACCCACGGATGATATTTTCAATTATATGTAAGTAATAAATATCTGTAAATAATACGGAATTACTTTTACAATAACTTTTTCTAGGTGCCCGTAAGACTTAAAGTTTTACGGCGTATTAATTTACGTTGTAGTGAATGGGGACCCATTTGGTACCCATTGCAACCCTATAGATTCGGGCGGGATGTGTTGAGCCGCATCTTCACGATAATCCCCCGTGCAGCCTTCCCCTCACCAGTTCGATGCGGCAGAATAGAAATTTGCATATTCACACGAGTCTTGATTGGACCAGCGGCCGTCATTCTCTATTCGTGCAGATGAACCAATCCGCTCCTGGCCAGCTACAGCCCTGGATATTATTGTACCGGCTGCACCCCGCACGGCACCGCCGAAGGGCGAAGAGGCTGGCGATTGATCGCAATTGGAGCAATCAACTGGGTGCTTACGGTTGTACATGTACCCCGAGATAGTACATGTCGGAAGAACGTCCGCTACGGAGGAGCAGGCCGTAACAATTACATGGCTTCTGGTCACTAATTCAGCGCAACAATGGCAGCTTTTGCCTTGGGGAACGAAAGTCTTATGCCAGATATAGGGGACATCAGTTGTGATGTTGTATTAGCCTAATTGCGATGCCATCCGACGAAGGCCGATAGGGCGTTAGCTGCAGCAATTTTTAGCGGGTCATTAGCCAAAAACAGAAGATAAGCCCCATTAAAGCTCCATTAAGTTGCGCTACTTCACAGAAACGCAGGTGAAGGTATTTTAAGTGTTAACGTCGACGATACCTATTGCTGTCTTTTCCTTCCGCTTAATACCACGTTTTCTGTTAATTTTTAGTGCAAAACCAAGGCAAAATAGGACGGAAACGGAAAGCTGCAAGCGCTGAAATAAAATTACAAACCCTTACGGTGTAAGCTGGACCCCAATACGTATAAAGAAAACCCTAAAGATAAAGCCACTTTCCGCTTTAACGTGCCGCTTAATCCGTTAGTTAGGACTTACTTTAAGGCCGAATGCGATGTTGCAATTCGTAATAATAACCGGTGTTGGTATTTGTATTATAATGTAAAATAGCTGTAGCTAAAGTTAGCTTTTCTTTTGCGCATGTTAATTGGGTTAGTGTAGCAAATAAAAAAAGGATGCCACCCACCTCTAGAAAAATATTGCAGCTAACGCCTTGTCGCCGTCCGAGGGATAAAGCTGCAAGTAGCCTTTTGGCTACTACATCTATTACTAGTATGTCCACAACTTATTATCAGTATCATGCTATCGCCCGTCTACCAGTAGCTAATGGTGGTCTTCCCAGAGCTGCAGGACGTTTGAAATCAGTGCTCCTGGATTCAGTGCACGCTTTGATTATAACTTTTAGACCCTTAAGCTGCTGCTGCCTATAGAGACTCAAAACGTCGTATCTCGGTGCTGAAGAGGCCGCTGATGCCAATGGGTTACATGCATATCGCATAATCTCTCGAAGTCGGACATAGCTAATACCGGGGCGCTACCATAAGCCACCCAAATTGTATGGGAATTGCGGTCGTGACCCATGATACCCACGTTGCCAGCTGCATAATAGTTACAACCAGACCAATTGATGAGCAGATGAACTTGAACCCATTTAGCTTTGCCCGGGGTTGAGTAGTAGGTAGTTATTACATACTATGTACATAGTAGTACCTAGTCTCACCGTTTACTGATTGTAGCGAAGATTTGCGGCGCACCGCCAACACACATATCCTGCAGTCCTGTGATATCTGCATGTCCTGTTGCTGCACCACACCACGCTACATAACACGATACATTACTTGCAGAAGGATTCTCTGCTATACGTACCGGGCGCATCTGTATAGCTAAGTATGCATTTACAGGGAATGTCACAGTTTGAAAGTGGCATTATAGGCTCATGCGAGGAGCAGGAATTGTCTCGGCATGATGCCGTGTCCCCTTACTGATGGCTAGGACAGAACACTTGATGAGCACACTTCTGCGCCAATTTCTCCTTAGCTCCTTTACATATTCTTCAACAAGATAAAGAGTAGTCAGTTAAACCTACCCGAACACATTAACCTATTGGGGATGGCGGGATTCAAGATGCTCGCTAACTACGCAACTTCAGCGTTAGTAGTCTATGTAAGCCATTTACTCTTAGATGCTTCGAGACGTCTCCTTTCTAACCACCTGAGTTACAGGTGCTTTTCTTATTTATCTACCGCTTATTGCTACACCCTCTACGGAAGTACCCAGGACCTTTTCTTGCAAGGTTATCCGACGTCTATGGCGGTTATTTTGCCGCCCGCCGCCGTTTGCACCTAGCAACGTACCGTAACCACCTAAAATACGGTACGCAGGATGAGGAGATCCTGTCGATATGGAGCGAGAGACTAATATCTGGCGAATATTTAGGCCCTGTCATAAGACACGGTCCTAACCGGCTGCTATTTAACTCGGCTACAGCCGTAAGGGGTAACCTGCCCAGATTAACTGCTAGTCGGGGCCGTTCGAGCTAACATGCTGCATAGACATCTATCAAAATGAGCGGATAACGAAGCCTTTCATTTACCGGGCCTCGCAGGTCCGGCCAGATCAGTATAATGTTTTGAACTCCAGAGACAAAGACATACATCGTATCAAGAGGAAAATGGTCGGCCAGGCGCTTTCGGACCATTCGATTCGACAGTTCGAGCCGACTTTACTACAGCAAATAGATACGTTCCTCAAGAATGTCTTGAAGCAGTCGAAAGCCTCGAGCCCCATGAACATGACGCCTGCTTGTCGCCATCTCGGGCTCGACGTCATTGGACAGCTCGGCTTCGGCTACGACCTCGCGCTCCAGACCAAGGATGAGCACCGCTTCCTGAAGGATGCGATTGTCTTCTCGAACTTCCGCATCAATCTTTCCATGCAGTTCCCGCCATTAATATGGTTCAGGCCCGACTACCTTGTACTCTCCTGCCCAACAGCATCCGCACTAGGCTGCTCGCCGTTGTCAAGAAGATGATCGTGGCGCGGCTCGCCCAGCCGGTAGACGCCAAGCACGACCTCCTGTCCTTCATCGCCCCGAAACTTGAAACCGACCTGAAGGAGGTACAGGAGGGAGAGCTGTGGCCTGAGGCAGTCTTCTTCTCCGGTGCTGGTACGTAGTCGCGTAGACTTCCTGGCATGCCAATCCTCTTTTCTATGCACATAACTGACCTTCACGTAGGTGGCGACACGACAGCTACCGCATTAGCGGGGGCTTTCTTTTACTTGTCGCGTAATCCTGACTGCTACCGGAAGCTTGCGGCCGAGATCAGATCCACTTTCACGTCTGCCGATGAGATCCATGGCGGCCGGCAGCTTGCAAGCTGCCGATACCTCCGGGCCTACATCGACGAGTCCTTGCGAATGGCCTCGCCAGTCCCCACTACCCTGTGGCGGGAGCAAGACCCCAGCGAGGACGGCCGCCGTTTTCTGATTGTAGACGGGCACGTTATACCTCGTGGTACATTAGTTGGTATCAACATTTATAGCCTCCACCATAACGAAAAATACTTCCCCAACGCCTTTACGTTCCGTCCTGAAAGGTGGCTAGAGAATAACGAAACTACCCGGGCGGCATTTATTCCATTCTCGGTCGGTTCTCGCACATGCGCTGGAAAGCCACTCGCATATCATGAGATTAGCCTCACCTTAGCGAAGACGCTTTGGTATTTCGATTTCGAGCCAGCGCCCGGCGCTCTTGGGAAAGTTGGGGGAGGGAACCTCGGCAGAGCAGATGGTAAAGGGAGAAAAGACAAATTTCAGCTCCATGAAATCTTTGGCGCCTATAACGATGGGCCATACTTGACATTCCATCCTCGAGCCCAGCACTGGGAAGAGCTGATAGGAGACGGCAATTAATGTCCAGTTATTAGCAGCGAGTTGCGTACGTGCAGATTAAGGGGGTCGGTCCACTTCACGTTATGTGGCGACGCTATGCGCGCAGCCGCTTGTAATTATCACGTATTACCAGCACGAGAACCACTCTATACATAGGATAACCTACCCTGCTTTCGCCCCTCATTGTACTGCACAATGACCACCGGAATAAGAATAAGAACGTCGCCTAGAACATACAGGCGAGGCAACGCTTAGAGTCTCAGACCACGATGGACGATATAGGTCCAGGGAACGAACTCATTGCTGATAAGTAAGCCAGTTGGGACTGGGACTAGGCGTTAGCCGCATTGGCCGCCGACAAAAGACCAGAAATATTGAAAGAGTGGATTCGCATGCTTTGAAACTCTTTCCCATCAACTCCCTTGATTGTTGTTGAAGCCATATCCGAAGTTCAAACAGTTAATCCAACCTTGAGGTGAGTGATGGACAATCTCTGGAATGTCATCTCATGAGCATCCGTGAGCTGCAAACTTGACGGCTGTGGGAAAACACGAGGGGAAAGCGCTGTTCCAAAGCATGACAAATGTCCCGTAGCAGGGCATCAGTTACCGACAAGACTAGCGATGCAGGAATCATTCGGAAGCTGGTACGACACAATTTCCACACTATTATCAACTACCAAAAAAGGGCGCATTGAGGGTTGCTGGAATCCGGAGCGGCCGAGTCGGAATGAATTCCGGGTATGTTAATACTACCACATCAACAGTATAAGAGTATCAATTGTGTATCACGAACACCCATGGTTTTGACTGAGAAGGCCGAGACGCCGCTCATGTCTGACTGGCCGAATATGGCTGGATGGAGCAAATTCCGCGAGGCTGTGGATACCGGTCTTGCCATCCTATAATTACGTCGATTCCACGCCCAATGGGTTTAGGAAGGTATCCGGAGGGGTTTTCTTGTTGAAATGGTGGCATAGTCATGGCGAGATGGAAATTCACTGCACAGCTTTCCTTCCGCCTCTGAGTCCGCAACCCGACAGGTCTCCAGTGGCCGGTTTGGCAGACGACATACCACTCTATTCACTCCCGCCCCTCTTGCTTGCCGACTTGGTACGCACCCTGCTTGCCCGGATCCAGTGCATCCGCCGCGGGCACGCCAGAGCGGCATGTCCGAATGGCCTGCCTTACACATGACAGTACAGACAACGCCGGCTCGTGATCGCCCGGTCTCTCTCGTACTGGCTGAACGCCTCAATCCCGCATGCAATCCTGTCGGAGAGCCACTTCGAGCCCGGTAAACATCCTCCCTCGGCATATGTGTAATGCAAGAAGTTAAGGGGAGGAGACTTGGGGTGAAGATGGCTATGGGTAATAGGTGTAGTGTGCAGGCGAGAAGATCATTTTCGATGCTTAAGATATCTGAGGCTTACTTTGTGGGAGGACTGGTCTAAATATTGACTCTAAGAGCTCTTCTCTTATTCAGTTGTGCTCTTGGATCACATTTCCCTTGGCTCCCCATCATCTCTAGCTTTTTGGCGGATTGAAGCGTACTGATAAGCGGAGGTGAGTGTGTTGGGGAGGAGATGCTGAGCCTTTGGGTGAAAAGTCAGGAATGGTCATTGGACGAGGCGATTGATGGGCCATAGACTGGATTGTGAATATTGTGGAAGAGGATCATGACTCATCGCTAAAGAATTCCAATTTCCCTGAATATTGAATCTTGTCTAGGAATAACGCTTACATATATGTGTTTCACAGTTTGGTTTGAGAAACTGATGCCCACCCACTGATTCCTCTGAGCTCATCAGTGAGTTCCATGGCAACACGCGTGTCCTCTTCAATCGCACCATCAATAAAACCTCGCCAACCCATAGCCCAGTCGGCACTTGCGAACAAGATGTTGCCTTGGCGTCTTCTCAGACATCCAGGTATATTGTTGCCATGCCCGGTCGCAGAAACTCCAACGTTCCCAGGGCAAACTCGTAGTTATTCCAGTCGTGGAACACAAGTTGTCGAATTTCCTTGAAGTGCGTCAGTGCAAAGGCACGCATGGCCTCTAATGCTCTCTGGCCGTTCGCTGCAGTCGGTTCCAGCCGGAGATCCGGATACGAACAGCTGAATGCCACCTGGGTGTTCCCTGCTGGTGTGGTACCGGCACCAAAGGACATACCCAAGGCACCCTTTGCCATCCGGCAAAGCTCCGCAGAGCCGGTTGACAACTTCGACGTGGACTTTGGTGCAGTGGTTGTCATGGCCTAGCTCAGAGGTCCCTTGCTTCCCTGCGAGCAAAGCGGGTTTGAAGTTGACGTCCTTCAATACATTGAGAGGGATGGCTGATACTGCCCGCCCGGCCCGATATTGATGCCCCAATCTAGTAGAGACAAGGACATGGCTCTTCTGGTCCTCAATACTAGTAATGGGGGCGCCAAATTGGTAGGTAGTCTCCCGGTTGTCTTGGCTTCCTCAAAATTGCGACGAGCTAACGCCGACTGTCCATCCTTCAGCTTGAAAGTAAGACACATCTCGTTGTATTGAGACATGTCGTAGTTACTGAGGGCCCACCATCGGAGCATCTCGAGGGGTGTCTTCTCGAGGTCGTTGGTCATCCCACACCCGGCCAGCTCCCTCCAGAAGAACGGTCGATCCCAACGGACCCATGCTCCACCCAGCTCGTAGGGACGGCCCTCGATGTCAGAAGACTACGTTCGCCCACCGATGCGATCCCGGGCCTCAAGGAGCAGGACATCGCGCCCAGCGACAGTGAGGTACGCGCCGCAGTCAAGCCGGCGTATCCGGCGCCTACTATGACAACATCGTGTACTTTGTCGGACAGCCTTTTGGAGGCAGGGCGGATGACGCCAATGGTGGGGAGTCCCTCTTGAAGGCCCCCGTCCTGTGCCCAGTGATGGCCATCGCGACTAAAGTGTCTCTCAGGACGCATAGCGGTCGTAGAAAGCCGAGAGATTGTTCCAGCAGAGCGATGGTGGGAAATGGATGGGTCAATTACCAACTTATTTGGCGGACAGCCTGCCTTTTCACTCTTGAGGTCAGGCCTCTCGCCTTTGCTCACCCGTTGTTTGTGGGAAACGTTATAGTGTGGCGGTGGGTGCATTCCGCGTCACCGCCGCCCCCTATCCATCCCCCCACCCCAAAACAAATCATGTCTACCAATCGGTGACGTTTGTGGGCCTGATCTCGAGGCCCCGAAGCCTGGTTCTGAGGGCACTCCATATAGCACAGACACCTGTCATGGCTTCGGTCGGGTAGGGTTCGCCGGGTCTGAAAGCTAAGAGATTTGGTGAGAAGATTGGATAAGCCGCTGCTACTTGATTGCAAATAAACGGGCGCGCTATGCTACGCGATCACCCCGCACGAACCCACTACCGGTAGTCTGGTATACCAGCCCCAGAAATCGGAATGGGTTTCCGAGTCATCAATGCGAGGAATGTCTGGGGTTCCTTGTGGTTGGACCTCACCCCGGACTGCTGACATTCCGCCGATTTCAAGGCCTGAGGGTAGGAGAGATCATTGATAAGGCCACAGTTGCTGCAGCCGTGATAGTCATTCCGGTTGCTGATGAATTTCGTGAGTCACTATCTGGGGCCTGGAATGAGAGCAAATTCAAAATGACCGACAACTCGCAGTCAAGCAACTCGGGGATGAAGAAGCCACCCCAGGATCTTGAACCCGTACTCTCGAGTCAAGTAAGTATCCACAGTGATGAGGAGCGCCTGGTCCAGATAGGCCATCAGCAGGAGCTTGCCCGACGATTCTCACTCCCTGCGCTCGGTGCCCTATGCCTTTGTTTGATGGCGACATGGGAGGCGTTGTCTACGGTCATCTCTGCTGCTCTGGTTAGTGGCGGGCCCCCGTGCCTCATCTATAACTAGTACGTTTTGTCAGTTTTCTTGATTATAGGCGAATGGAGTAACTAAATTGGATCTCAGCATCTTGTCCTTTCTGAGCACTATCTGCATCGCTGCGTCTATGGGCGAGATTGCTTCTATTTATCCAACAGCAGGAGGTAAGAAAGGCAGGATCTCCAACGTGGCAGGCAACCCTTTAAACATGTGAAATCTAGGTCAGTACCATTGGGTTGCAGCTCTATGCCCCGCAGAGGCGAGGTCCGCTGCCTCTTGGATAACGGGCTGAATATCCATCGGCGGACAGATCGTCTTGACCGCCTCTGCTGCCTTTGCCGCAGGTCTTCAGGCTCAGTCACTTATTGTTTTGAACGACAATTACACTCCCACTCGTTGGCAAGGCATGCTTTTCTACTGGGCTGTCCTGGCGTATGCGGCTGTCCTCAATATCTGGGGGGCGAGGCTGATGCCTCACGTCAACCTTTTGATGGGTAAGAGTACATGTTGACATCGAATCGTTCATCCCTGATATTGAGATACAGGGAGCATCCATATTGCCGCTTTTGTTGGGATTATCGTCACTATAGGTGCTATGTCGTCCAAAAATACGACCAGTTTCGTGTTTACCGAGGTTGTCAACAGCAGTGGCTGGGGGAGCACTGGCGTTTCGTGGCTCGTTGGCATGCAGAGCGCTGTATATCCGCTCCTTGGGTAAGCTACCGACTCGATCAGAGGCCCGCGTCGTTCTATTAACTCACGAGTAGGTACGATGCAGCTTGCCATCTGGCGGAGGAGCTGCCGCATGCCAGTCTTCATGTTCCTCAAGCCATGGTCGGCAGCGTCTTGATCAACGGCTTGATGGGCTTCGCATATGCCATCGTCTTGTTATACTCCGCCGGCTCCCTCAAATCACTACTGGAAACGCCGACAGGGTTCCCTTTTATGCAGATTTACCTTGAAGCGACACAGTCGAGGGCAGGAACGACTGTCATGTCCATTATGCTCGTTATAGTCGCCACTGCCGTAACGGTTGCCGGACTTGCGTCGTCATCTCGCACCCTGTGGGCTTTCGCTCGCGACAAAGCTACTCTTTTCGATTCATATCTAAGCGCGGTAAATGCGAAGGCTCAGATTCCAGTAAGAGCTATAGTCCTAGTCACAGTTTTGCAGATACTTCTCGGTCTCATCTACCTTGGAAACACTACTGCGTTCAATGCCGTTTTGTCAATGGCTATTATTGGTAATTACCTGTCATACGGGTCGCCTATTGCTTGCATGCTCATCTACGGCCGCTCTACCCTACAGCGGAGCGACTATGGACCCTTCCGCATGCCTCCTGCCCTAGGTACCATTGCGAATGTGTTCAGCCTGGTTTGGATCATCGTTGCGATAATCTTCAGCACCTTCCCCACAGTACTGCCGGTCACACCTGAAAATATGAACTACTCTATAACGGTCTTGGCTGGGTGGATGTTATTTGGAACTATATACTACTTCTGCAAGGGGCGGCATAAGTTTGGAGTTCCGCTGGTGGACGTTCCCTTGTATTCGGCGGGTTCAGTGACCCATGAAGAGAAATAGCTATGTGCTAATGGCACCTTTACGTCCGATAATTGGCCATTTAACTATATTAACTCTTGAATTTATTTGTCCTAAAACTTCGGTCAATCCTTCCACCTTGAAGTCCCATCGTTAGCTAGCTGTATTCTTCCCTTTCCTGACAGCTACTGCTGCCTTCGACAGTAGACCTGAAGGCAATACCATCCCCAAAACAACAAAAGGATTTGGAAATAGCCCTCGCACACTCTTGCCGCAGCTCCCGGCGCCTCTACAGCGTTCTGCTGCCAGTCCATGTTGTTCCAGGCCCTGACCTGCTGCTCTGTGTGCGTGCGGCTGTTGTCCCTTTCCCGCCCTCTCACTACTACCTTGTCGCGCATCTAAAGGGGCTGGCCGTCTTTATCAAGGAGGGAGGAAATTTACACTTGCTCCTCGCCGAGCGCATCATCCCCCAAGTAGTTGACGGCGACACTTTCATGCTGCTAGTCAGGACAGCGATTGTAATTAGCAGGTACCGTAAAAGACGTACCGTTTTTAGGTGGCGGGCGACTGTCGTGCGGCTTTGAAATAGAGAGAGAGAGAGAGAGAGACGCAGATTCGAAGTATTGTTAAGCAGGTTGCCGATGCCTATCTTAAAATTAGACTCTATTTGCAAAAATCAAGGGGGATCGGATATAGCCGCTAGGCGTTGGCCCGTAAGACCCGTTGATAGGCGGGCCATCTTAAGCAGCGGAAGCTAAAGTTAATTAAATAAACGGTCCGGAAGCCGCGGTATATAATAAACTGCAGAAGGGTATATAAGTTTATGGCGTAACCTTAAGCAGGAGTGTTAAAGTAAGGGCTAAGGTCTTACCAACAGGTACAGTAACATGTTCTTCCGTTAGTATTATGTATATATAGAAGGCCTCTGCCATCTAGATAAATAGCCAGACTGAACCTTAATGCATGCTTATTAGCTTGTATCTTAACAATGGGGAAGGGGCAATCATTTTATCTATTGATACCTTGAGTCACACCCCGAGACCAAGCCTTCATGCCCACCGGGCTCACATCGATTCCGACGTTGGCGTCCGTTATGAATCACCTTCTACTCGATAGGGCAGCATGTTATCGAAACAGTCCAACGCATCACCATTATGTCCGACTTTGCAAGTTCAACAGATAAACAGCCTTATGTACCGTCCCACTCCGACCAGAAATATAGTCGCCCTCGTAGTGAGAGCAAGGAAAAGAGAAATGTATCGGGAGACGACGACGACGTCGAATACAGCAACCCACCCTTGCCGTAACGATGGACTGCCTCTTCCGACATGGACCCTAAAGACTTCCCTGCAGCGCCCGGTGTGCCTACACCGTCGCCCTCCTCATCGCCGATTGAGGTGCCCTCGAGAGCATGCGTTCTTCATATTGCGTCTTGCAAGACTGCCTCGAAGAGACCGATTGAGAGAAACCCGCCAGTGAGTGGGAGACAACCAGTCCGGAATCACGTCTGGATTCCCCACTACGACCCCTCCGGACTGGTTCATTGTATTATAGTGGACCAGAAACCAGTGTGCTAAGCTCTTTGTGGCATAATCAGCCATGGGTGGCTATCTAGAGATCCGCTTAATACTTGACAACCGTATCTCCATTATCCCTGGATGCCTGAAACTCGGGTACGATATCGTGATATATCTAAGACAACCTCGGCAATCAAAGCCGGCAGGTATGAAGTAGCCTTAGCAAGTCCCTCTTTCACCTCTCAAACAGTGATGTCCCAGACGCGACCAATGATCGGACAGGGAAAGGGAGGTCCCACGGAACGCCGTGATCCACCGTAGCGGCGGCGCTGACGGTAGGCGAGATACCGGCCTTACGAGTAGTAATGGTAGCAGAGGACGAATCAGGGGTCGTCTTCGCCAGCTCGTCAACAGTCCTGATCTCGTGGTAACTCCTCAAGTGCTAGTCGTAACGATGGAAAGTTACTTTCCTGGCTGCAATAACAATAGACACTTGGGTTGGGGGGAATGGCTGGACTTGGCACTTAATTACGTACACATTACGGGCGTCCAACCTGATGAATATGATACCGCAGATACAGCCGGAAGATCGCATCGGTGGGGAGCATCTTTGGCACGTTTTAAGCTGATTTCTGTTGCTGATGCCAAAAGAGCGCCACTGACTTGAGAAATCGCCACTACGGCTCGATTCTTAGGACCCGGTAGACGAGGAAAGGGGCGATATTATTGGATTAGAAGCGCCGCAGAACACGCCCTCGAGGGAATAGGCATCGACACCTCTGACGTCTAGATGCGGGTTATGACTTGGCGGACTTCTTAGGCTCTCCTAGGATACATGGAATGTACATGCTACGTAATAGGGGCGGAAATGGGAAGGAAGTCTTTCAGAGAGATGCGGAAGGCTCTATGACAAGCGAGCCAATACAATACGGATAATACCGGGGGGGCCCAGGCAAGAGCCGTGGCCGTCCTCGTATGCTCCAGCACTCAGCTGGAGGCTTGAGCTTGAAGAAGACAAGCTGTAATCGTGGACTAGTAGACTACATTAAGCGGGGAAGCGGTCTCTGAATCGCATTTGGTTGGTGATGGTATGTAATCAGCCTTCTATTGAGCTGCTATGAGAACCAGTATTGACTCTTAAATCTGATTACCTCAATGTTTTAACCAAATCCACCGAAGGGATGTCGAAGAACATATATAGATAGATAAGCTCGAACGATTTGAACTGTGCGAGGTCCACCCTTTGGAGTCTAACCAGAGGATTGGTAACTGGGAGAAAAGATTTCATCATTCATTCACCTATCTTAAGGTAACGAAGTACATGAACACCTGAGAAACCTGAGTCCACAGGCAGGTAAAAAAGAAAGCAAACAAAACAGAAAAGAGGAAGAAGAGAAAAAGAAAAAAGCGGGCGGGGGAGGAGCATAAAACTCGGAGTTATTAAAGGAAATGTAAAGGCTCGGGAAAACCAGCTCCTGTACGAATAAGGATTGACATAGTCGTGGGTCCAACATAAAGATTGTAATGTAAGCAAAGGAAAACAACAATCTGGATTAAATGTGCGAACGACGGGGCCCATGCCGGCTGTGTACGCGAAAGGGTCTTCCAACGCCTCCCTTGTATTGTCTAGGAGCTCTTGCTTCTTAAATATTCCAGCCAAGCAGTGTCGTCCTCTACACTCCAATGAACCCAAATCTCATGGAGTCTGAGATCACTGCTTGTAGCATAACTTCTTCTACAGCCATCAACTGGGCAAGAGTGACGACTTTCACGGATCTTCGCCTCGTACTGAGGTGCTTCCGGATGCTTGTTCGAAAGATGCTTTATGAGGTCCCTCTCGCGCATATAGCCCTTTGCGCCAACCCTATCGCACTCAGCCACAGTGCAGGGGAACGGCGTCTCCTTGTGGACTTCCTTCATGTGCTTGCCATAGTCGCCTCGGCTTTTGAAGGGCTTGGACTGAAGCCGTTGAGACCAAGGAAGAGAATGAAAGGCATCGTCACGGTGGGCGTCACAACCCTGGCGAGGGCAGACAAGGAAGTCGTGTTCTCCCTGGACCTTCTTCTTTGGGCATGCCTTCTCGATCTCCTCTGGGTCGAGCTTGTGGTAGCCTTCCAGATGCTGGACCAGATGCTCCCTTCTGCGAAATCCAGCTTTTCCTCGATGACTTCTGCAGTACGTGCAAGGAAATCCAGGTGTGTCCTTGCTGAAATTTCTGATGTGACGATTCAAGACATCAACACGAGCAAACTTGACACCACAAGTGCAGGCAAGCGGATTATGTTGGTGGGTATTGGAATGGATGTGTAACTGCGCCTGGTTTTCGAATGCTGTGTTGCACTCAATGCACGAGAACGGGTCAAGTCCCTCCTTCTGTTGATGGCCTGCGGCGTGGGGTTTATCTTTATGGGTAAAAAGGTGTCCCACCGTCATGAAAGTTTGACCGCAATCAGAAATGCTACAGACAAATGCCGCATGACGTGTAGCCTTGGCGTGTCGTTCGAGAAGCCAGATGTCGTTGAACGATTCTTGACACTCCCGGCAGCAGTGCTCAGAGATAGCCTTGGGCTTTGCCGTATTTTCGGGTTCAATCGGCAAGGACTTGGTGGGCAATTGCTGTGTAATGTTGGTGCCACTAGATTGTCATTAATGAGTTTCGCCTATGAAGGCGTGTGGCTGATTGCTTACCAATTATTCATTGCGGGGCCCACCTGCACCTCGGTTGACAATCGTCGCCTTACACCCTTTTTGTTAGCAGGCAGTAAAAAAAAAAATCTCACGAATCCATGGTGCCTGCATTAGCGCCAGGCAGGTCAGAAGGGGAGGGGTTCGGGTCATAGCCCCCATGGGTGGTGGAAGGCTGGCCATTGAGGAAGGCAAAGTCAAAAGGCTCCACCTGGGTATCGGCCATGTAGGCGTCAAAGTCGAAGTACTCGAGGTAGTCTGACATCTTGGCAAGGAGGACGTGCTTGAACCCGGGAGTGGTCTGTGGCGTCTTGCGATTGGCTGAGGTAGGCGTTGAGGTAGAGGTTTTGCGGGTTGCTCGGCGAAGAACGTTGCAGGAAGCTTTGGTGAGCGAGAGTGAGAGAGACCGTGTATATCACATCGCTGGGGATAGGAGCACCACCTATTCGAGAAGGTACATCGAGAGGTACATAGGAGAATAGGGTGGAAGGTGCTGCATACAAAAAGTGGCAGGCGTCGTGCCGTGTCTGTATTTGATAGGTCAATGGACGCCACATGTTCGCCCGACTTGTATGTGAATGAAGCAGGCTACAAGCCAAGACTGCCACGAAGATTTTTTTGGCCAGAGTTGAAGCGTTCTGTAGTTGTGTTCTCTTCGCCCCTGGGACCTGGGCAGCGTAAGTGGCAGTGTCATCGTCGACCATACTGCCAGATAACAGGGCCAGCTTATTTACGATGTAACGTCGAGCTTCAAAACCTTTACCCTATTCAAAAGAACTACTTAGAGAAGCTATCAATAACTAAGAGGACAAGGCCAATGCCATCAGCTCGTCGGAAGCACAGCGGGAATTTCTCGTCCTTGTCTAAACCAAAGCACAGATCTCCCCTGGCCTTTCGCTGCGCAGTCGTGCCCTTCTATTCCTCGAGTTCTAGCGGAAGCAGGGTCCAGCGTGTAGATGTGGTGTTCCTGCAATTCTAACCACTCGAAACCGTTACCGTAGATTATGGGGGTGGAGGGCGGAGGGTGGAGGGTGGAGGGGTCACCAGGTTTTGGAGCCTGCTACTGTGAGATCGTGTAGGAGGCAATAGAAAAAAGGGGAGCGGGCGGAGGGGGTGAAGGCGATCTTCCGCATCGCATATTAGCAGCACAGTCAGTAGTTACGAATGTAGTCCACTGAATATTGCTGCGGCCTTAAACGCACAGAGGATGGCAGCGAGCATAGGTTTGTGACGGAAAAACCCACGAAGGCTATCCGGACGTCAATGTCACGCGCCACAGTGGCTCTGATTCGTGCAGGGGAAAACTCAAAACGCTACTGGTGTTCGGAACTGGCTACGACAGGAGGTTGTGCAGACGCAACCCCCGTCAACGAGCAACTAGTATCGGACATGCGAGAAATGACACCGCAACAAGTCTTTGAACGCATTTAACATATACGACCACAAAACGCACCGATCTATGCCCACGCACCCACCATCGTATGCATTGCCCACATGCTATAATGTACAAAACACCATCCAGAGGCGCACCTCACGGCAGCCCCATGGAACGCAAAAACGCGTAATAATATGTACACGAAAGCAAACGCCGCCTACTCTTTCCCCCTAAGGTAGACAAAGTAGGGGCATCAATCAGCCCTCGGCGGCCGGCAAGCTCCTGACTCTCGCGCTCTCGGTGTCCCTAGACTCTGGGACTACCTCGAAGCCCATGCCGCGCCTCTTCTTGCGACCCGCGGCGTCGCCGTACCGCTCGTCGAAGCGCCGGATGGCCGTCAGCGTCTGCATGTCCTCGCTGACGCTGGCGCCGATTTCCTTAAGCGCGGCCTCGAAGTGCCTGAATTGCAGGACGCGCTTCCCGTATGGTTTTTCGGCCTCTGCGTTGCTAGCGTCGTCGGGATTCGCGAGGAGCTCCTCCTTGACGGCGGCCATGGCGGCCGCCACGCAGACGTTCTTGAGGTCGGACCCCGAGTATAGTGGCGTGCGGCGCGCGAGGTCATCGAGGTTGACGCCTTCGCCGAGCTCTTCGTCCCTGAGGTGGATCTTGAGGATCTCGGCGCGGTCCTTCTCCCTGGGGAGGTCGATGAGCAGCTTCCTCGGCAGCCGCCTCAGAACCGCCTCATCCAGGTCGAAGGGCCGGTTCGTCGCTACCATGATGAAGGCCTTGGTCTTGTCCATGCCGTCCCACTCCCTCAGGAACTGGTTGATGACCTCCCGACTCCCGGTCCGGTCGCGGAACTGGCCGCGAGCGCCTAGCAGGGCGTCCGCCTCGTCGATGAAGATGACGAGGGGCTCCTTCTTCTTGGCGAGCCGGAATAGCGCGCGCACTGTCTTTTCGCTCTCGCCTACGTACATGTTATTGATGGTCGCGGCGCTCACCTCGATCATATTGGCACCCGACTCCTTGGCGACAGCCTTGGCCAGCAGCGTCTTGCCGGTACCGGGCGGGCCGTACAGCAGACAGCCGGGGATCCGCTCCGTAGCCAGGACACCATACGAGAAGGCTTCGGGCCGGAGCAGGGAGAGTGTAGTCAGCATCCGCACTGACTCGATGGTTTCCTTCGGAGCGTGGACGTTCTCGAATGTCGTGCGGATATCCTTGGCGTTCACGAGGCCAGACAGCAGTTGCTCTTCATGGCTGCCCTCGCTGTCTTTCTTCCGCAGGTCCGAAAGGAACCCTCGAGGCATCTTCGGTTGGCCCTCACCATCTTTCCCGCCTCGGCTTAACCGCTCTCTCGTTTCGTCGATAATCTTGAGCTTAATTGCGGCTTCTCTCATAGGTGTCCCATCGGACATGCCTAACTCACGGAGGCCGATCATGGCTGTAGCTATTCTGAACGTTTCTGTAAGAGGTAGGACGTGCTGTGACCATGATTCCGGGAGGTCGCTAGCCACTTCAGGTTTAGAAAGCGGTGGCCCGAGACCCAGGGCTCCAGCCTGTGGTATCGTGGTGGCCTCCGGATTGGGCTCGGTCATTGTCGTGAACACGGCCATGATATTTCTCTCGTTCTCATTAAGATAATCCCATTCCTCCAGTTCTTTCAATCTCTCTTGCTCAGCTTCGGAGGTGAGAGTAGTGTCGATTTGAAGGTTGATCAGACGTTCCGACAATGCTATTTCTCTGAGGCCGTCAAGGTAAGCCTTGGGCGCATCCTTGGAAGAGCATGTGCCCACTAAAGCTACCTTGCGCCCTTCCACCCATAAACCATCAACGACTTTTCGAATCTTGCCAATGATACTGGAACCGGCTTCTAAATCCATGTTAATAGCATTGTAGTCATCTATGTGAATGAGGAGAGGCCGCTGCTCCGGGGCGTCAGAGTCAGCAGCATGCACGAGCTCATCTAAAACCGAATTTATCTTGAGGTCTTCCCAGAGCTCATCAGGCTTCGCTCGACTTGCGCCATTCAGGAACTCATCCATCGTCATGACCCTGGTCTTGCTCTGTTTGCGGAGCATATCGTTTCGTAGGACTTGACTGTAGGGTACATAAATGTTGTCCTCATCGTTCATATTGTCGAGATTACCTGGCAAGGACCGCCCGCTGTTTTCAGCCGCTTTGTATCCCAGACGGGAGATTGGGCTAGGAGCGCGGATCATATCTTGACCCAGGTGAGTCGAAATCATCCGAGCTATATCCTGTGCTCTTAAATGAAGTACATCGGCATTTAGAGCGGTAGCAACGTGTCGCACGAGCACTCGGGCTACGCTGAAACCAGTATAGTAGGTCGCATTTATGACAGTGATAGGACGCTGCAGATCTGAAACTTTCACATTTTTCGGGGCTTCAAGAGCAAATTCGGCTTTCAGGGACGCAATGACTTCCTCCAGGAAAAACGAATGCAAACCTGCGAAGGCTGTTTCTTCTATGTCCCGATCCCAAGCCGTCTCCACAGCCGCATTGAGGTCATCTTTTAAATGTGGGGAGACGTCCTCGGCGAGACTGTGAATAAATTGGGACCTCAGTAGGCCCGTAGAACACGGGGCAGGATGTGATTCAAGAAACCTGGCTGCGGCTTCGGCGCCCCGAGTCCCATGGGTAAGACTCGCAGTATACCAATAAGCAGCCGCAGCCAGAGTATCTATATCCTTATGCATGGTGCGGTCATCCTTAAGCCTTTCTCGGATGGCTTTGTGATGTCCCTCGAACAAGGTCGAAATGGCGCGTGACCATTCTGGGTGCCCAACAAGCTCCTTGAACACCCTCATGACTGTCTCGTGTGCCTGTTGAGCATACTCCAAACGGCGGACGGACGTAGCGTCAAAGTTCTTGGGAAGTTGGACGGGTGGAAGTTCTTCAGGGGTACGATTCCGGAGTGTCCGCGGCCTAAAGGGACCGTTACTAGCACCATTACGCCTCTTGCGGCCCTGATTTTCTCCGTTGGTCCCCGCCGTATTCTCTCCATTAGTGGTGCTGGTCTTCTCCCCAAAAATGTTCTCATTCTCCCTGGCGTTTGGTTCTTCTATAGGTCCATCCTGTTTGTCGGGTTGATTATTGCTCTCGTCCTTCGTATTATCATTATCGGTGTTGCGGTCGGGGCCGACAGTAGTCTTGAGCGCGGCCGAAACATGGAAATTTCGACGAGTGGCTGCCGTCGTTATGCGCCACGGTCTCGGTGCGTACAATGGCGCTGTGCGGAAAGCACGAAGCCATTGAGTATGCATTCGTAGAGTTGGCGCTCGGGGTGAGCAGGCGAATGCATGGCTTGCGACGAGGCTGAAGGTTTTTCTAGAGAGGGACATGATGATCTAACTTTGACGCCAACGTCTAAAGGCCCCACCTGGGGTGCGGGTAGTGGGGCTGTCCGAGGCTCACGGCGAGTAGTGGTCTGAGCGTCACACCGAAGCTCCACCGAGGTTAACCCAGAACAGGAAACCCTCCTATTTTGCACCGACACCGAGCGCCGGTATATAATTCGTCAAGGAGAGCTAGTAATAACTGTCTGGGTTCATAATTCTAGAATATTATGTTGGGGTCTGTAGGATGGAGAAGCGCACACCCCGGCTGGTCAGGTGGGAACAAACATGTGGCAACCTGGAGATAATGTTTCCACTCTGCCATGAATTTGCCTTCTAAACCTATATGTTGATAGAACTCTCTTTATACTGATGCTTTGGTTTTGAACTCCGTCATTTTCGTTCGTTATCGCTTTCTTGTTCCTCCACGCCCTGTAACCTTTGTAAATGATGTCAACATGCTGTCTCACCCCTGGACGGGGAAAAGAGAGATCCTCTCTTCCGATGTTAGGCTCTTGCCTGTCCATTTTACTCTATCAGCCTCTTCTGCCTCAATTGGGATGAACATTTCACTGAGTATGTTCCAGTATCCCCGGCTTACAATACATACGCAGCAACCAAAGAAATCACTGTCGCATAAGCGCCTTTCTCTTCAGTTGGCCCGACCAACCCCTTAACTGCCCCAGAGAACCTCTCTGCGGCACTGAATCTCATCACTCCCTAGCATGATAGAGAGCAGCCAGATTCAAACCCACTCATAAAACTGCAGATAGGCAGTTCAACTTCAGTTACGGAAGAATAGACATGTTTTCTTAACCCCTTAGTCATCGCTTGGTGTTTTGCCCATCTGGCTAATCGTTGCAGACTTGTACCATATGAAGTTGGACAGTCCTTTTCCATGACGTACGGAAATGTAAACCAAACCCCGGATGCGTTTTTCTTCTTTTTATTAACTAGTTCCACTACAATGCAAGTAATACTACCCTCTAGTCCACATTATACAGACTCTAAGGGTTTTCGTTTACCCTTTCGATAGACTATTTTTGCTTCCAGGCACTCCACCGTAAGGGGCTTGTTATAGAGGGTTCATGGCTGTACTGGGTATACTTAACATCTTTCATAAGCCGCGTTCTAAGGGCCTTAGCATGTTATACGTACGGGATGGCTAAGACCTGATACGGCTGGAATGATGTCGTATCAGTGATGGCTCGAAGGGCCGTTGTACCTGGAAGTTCTCAATGAGTATCGGTATCTTTACAAGTCCATATTCACAATACGTGAAAGCCGGTAAAAGACCTTCGTGTCACTACATTACAGTTACCAATGTGGATCTATCCAATAGCGAGAGCAGCCTTGCGTCGACGACGAGGCTGTAGGTGTTCTCATTTCAACCCATCACACATTTCTTTTCTTAGCAAGCACACATCTTAAGAGGGAATCTTCCTGGAGCATCATTTTCAGCCTGTGCCAAACTCTGCGTAAGGTGTTGACGAGTGGCATAGGCCAGCCTGACTTGTCCAACCCGCTTACTAATGTTGTGCTCAGCCGCAGCCGAGCCGCAAATGCGACTTAGACAGAACAACAATCGTCGACGAGGGAGAGCCGAAATAAGGTTTACACAGGACAATAGTTGTCGACGAAGAGAAACGTCAGAAAGGTTCTGCTTATTTCCATATCTCCCCGCCAGTTCCTTCACACTTGAGATCAGATTGCCTCCTCCCATCTTCCTTTCGTCGACATGGAGGCTCCGGTTCAAAATTCTCACATCTATCAATAGACAGCTGCACTTTCTATATTTGCTACCCAGCTTGACCATTTCGCTCTGTCGATACCGCATCGAAATTTCCGCTCTCCGGCCGAAGCACATCTAGTTTTGATCTTCCGCTTTCCTACTTCTTAAATTCCCTACCACCTAATCTCCCCACATCTCAACTTTCCTACCCCTCAATCTCCCCATCTCTCAGAAGATTTCTCCTCAACTTTCCTACCTCCTAGAAACTCTCCTACCGGGGACGGCGCCACTCTATCCTGTCCGAGTCAATACCCAAAATTACAGGGAAGCCCAACGCTTTATCCATCATTAAATAGCCAGTTTGAACTTTACCGTTGTAAAGAGAAGATGGACAATAGCAAGTGCATCAACAAAACCGGTGACCTCGTGGAGACGAAGAAGCAGTCGCCGACATTCCCGCAGTTCGGGCGCCTCCCCCGGGAACTGAGACACATCATCTGGAAGGAAGCGGTCAAGTCATCCCAGTACGTTTACGTCGACTTGTCTTCCTTCGACAGCGCCGGCAACCAGCAGCCATCTGTCATCATAGACGGCGAGCGGCGAGAGCAGATACCGCCGCTGCTCATGGTGAACTGGGAGAGCCGCTCCGTAGCTCTGAAGCTCTACAACATATCGTTCCCCATCGGCAAGGACGCCGATCTACGGCACTTCATCATGAGCGAGTACGACACCCTCGTGGTGAAGGGCATGTACGCGGAGTTGTGCCACACGGAGTTCGGCGGCGGCGGGACCAGCCGCATCCGCAACGTCATGGTGTCCGGCAACCTTTTCCATGACTACCACATCAGGGGATTCTGCAAGCGCGGCCCGCAGCCCGTCCGGCCGCTACGGGACAGCGAATTGTACCGCCTGCAGTGTTTTGACTGGGAGCTGGCGATCTCCGCCCGCAAGTTGGTGAGTAAGCTAGGCAACGTGGAGGCTCTGGAGTCCGTCACCGCCGCCATCCACCCCCGGAAGTACTACGGGGACCTCCAGCCGCACTACCGATCCCTGGAGCCCGCGCGCTTTCACCCCGATTACAAGAACAAGAAGGATGACGACGGACAGAAAACAACCTCGGCATGACGGGGTGACGGAGAGAGGACCGGGTCGGTTCGGGTTCGTCTTAACCAAGGATGATAGCGAGGCGCAGGTGTCCAGGCGCCCAGGGGATGCCTGCGTCTTCGTTGCCAGGTACTTGAGTTCCAGGCCTTTTACGATATCGTATTTTGGGAGAATCGATGCTGACTTGCACAGAGCACCTGGGCCTCCCATGCCTCCATAGACTTTGTGTCGACTTGGCCACTTTGATGGGCAATCCCCCTTTACACTGGACTCGATATAAGGACGGCCTAGGTACCGCTGGTTTTGAGTATAGCCCTCTCTTACAGTTATGAGCGGAAACTCGGAAACCCAACACAATTGGGTCCCATTTAACGTCACCAATCACTTCGGTGCAATTTCTTCTGTCCGGGCGTCATTATGTGTAAGCCCTTTCTTACAGTCGAGTAAGCCGAAACCCAGAAGTCAAGTAACTTGGGTCCTAACTAACGTTGCCTGCCGTTACGGCGAAAATGTTTTCTGTCTGGACGTCATGATATGGCAAGAACACTAGACGGTGTCTCGGATTCAGGGGTAACTGTGCGCTCCGGAAGGGCCAAACGGGCTTGGCGATTCAGCCTGAGGAGTCAAGGTGTATGGCTAGCATAGGGGGATGTGAATTAGTTATGACAAGGCATCCGAGCCGGGCCAGAGCGTCAGCAATAACTGCAAGGAGTACCCACGTTTAATGTCTAATTACTAGGTAGGCGGTCCGTGGCTATACAAGTACCCAGGAATCCAGAAGCTGCAGTAGGGGACCGCATGCGAAGCAAGTTTATTACTGAACAGACGGCGCAGTTACCTAAGAGGTTGCCCGTCCCCGAGCTTCATTATTCAAGATAACAACGCGGCGTGATGTACATTGCTCGAATCCCAAACGCAATGCTCACCAGCCCAAGCGCCCTTATAGGCATATACAACCACATGCAACACCACGTGCAAACCCACACGCTGGACTCGCTCTACCACAAGGCTCTAAAATAAACAATCATCCAGAGCGGCACATCGCTCCTCCCATCTGCCACCTCCAAACGACCCAATATCAGCCATCTCACCAGCGCCATCAATAAGGGCCCACGTAGAATTCCACCTCCACGCCTGCTCTCGCAACTGCTTCGCAAGGGTCCTCGTGCCCCACCCCGGGACCAGCGTGCCCGCTCCCTGTCCGGACTGCGTAGCCGACGGCCTCGTGGGGCCCCTGACCGTAAGTGCGGCAATGGTCGGACCAGTATTGATATTAGACGACGGTGAGGTTACAATGGCCCAAGTATTGCCAATGTCGCGGACCATGTATGTGGAGAAGTTGTTGATGAGCTCAGTGTCAGGACTATCGAGTTGTTGGTGATGCGACGGCGACTGTACGATGCCCTCGAACAGCCGGGCCGGGTCGAGGGCGAAGGACGGCTGGTGCTCGCGCGGACCTGCGGCAGCGGCAGCGGCAGCTTCGACACGAGGTTGCGGTCTCTCGTCGAGGAGTGCGGAGATGTAAGACCCGGCTGCACCGGTGAAGCTCGTGAGGGCGTCGATCGTGTTGGCGATCTCCCCTGCTTCTAGTGAGGTCGGTTCGTTGATAAGGTACGCGTTTAGAGACGGCGCGAGGAGGTTAAGAAGCTTGAGCACATGGATGAGGCTGTACAGGTGTTCTGGGCGCAGATCTGTGATGTCCAAACCTTTCAGATATCGCACGCTAGCGTCGGCCGACTTGAGCAGTACCAGGACATCGTCCATGTTCTCCTCAGCAATCTCCTTGTGGACGGCGGGCCCGGCCATCCATTTCTCCAAGGCGCCAACGTAAGTCTCCATCAACACCCAGCCCTCAGGCCTGCGAGCGGCGGTCCTGACGATGGCGGGAAACATCTTGCCTAACATAAACGAGAAGACGTGGGAGTGCCGCATGCCCTGCTCGAGGATCGCGTACTCATCTGCGAGTTTTCCGTTTGCGAGGGCCGTTGTGAAGTTGGGCCATAGAAGGTAGAACAGACTAGATGGGGCACGGGGATTACCCTCTTCTAGCTTGAGGCCGCACGCAAGGATGCCCGCGGTCTGAAGTCGCGGATCTTGCCTCGAAGGCGAGTACTCTGGACTGATTTGGTAGTAGTATGGATCCACCGGACAGATATCGTGAGATCTGATGAGGGCAACGATATTCCGGACAAAGTCGATGTAGTTGCGGTGTTCGGGTGGGCTTGCTATCATCAGTTTCAAGTCCTGTTTAATCTGTTCCATGACAGCCCTTAGAGCTTTCGCAAACTGGGCCTGCAATTGCGGTTTCTGACCTGTCTCCGCAAATCGTAGTGACTTGCGCATCTTCAAAAGGATGTCTGAAAGACGATGTTAGTTACGCACATTTTTGCTTGTCAAGTGTCACTCACGGCTAAACAGGTCCCGATTTGAATTGTAATCGGGATTCCCTCCAACGTCGATGAATGCATCTACCAAATATGGATCGTCGTGACATTTCATTGCTTCGGCTAGCCGGTTCTCATAAGCCGTGTATTGGAAAGGCTTTGTGATCGCACAGAGGAAGAGCTCGAGGGTCGTGGCACCGAGATCCTTCGAGCATGTAAGCACAGTCCACTCTGTAGTCAGGTACGGTCTTCTCACCTTAAAGTCGACTACTCTTTTGCGGATCAGCGTCGCTAGAAATAGGGGCAAGAATTTCCGTGAGGGGCCGGCAATGCTTTTTGGTAGGCCTTCAAATACACGAAACTTCCCAGGAGAGAAGAATTGGGTTATGCGCTGATTTGTTAGCTTGGAGACTGGATGTATTATGATCAGGTAGGCTCACCGCAAGCCTGGCATGGATTAAGCGCGCCGCAACACGGCCAGCAACCGACACAGCTTCCTCAAGACAAACGATCCGATCGAGTGCTGCGCCACGACTGTTTTGCGCGAAGTCTGTTCGGATACCTGCGCGTACCATAGACAAGAACGGCGCAGATATGTCACGATCAAGAAGCTGGACGGATATGAGTATAGACTACATAGAATAAGACTGTGTGATTAGGACCTACCAGGATGGCATCTTCCCCATGCCAGGAAGTCTCGCTGTCCAAATGTTCGGGCTGTCGACACAGGAACTCCTCGATACGTCTCGTGTAGTAGTCTACTATATCCACGCCAGCCCGTAGACTACTCCAATCGAAGTCGGCTGACGGGGAAGAAAAGCGGGTAAAGATCTGATCCAATTGGTCTGAGGGGGTCAGCGTGTTACCTAATGTCACATGGCATGGGTACCTACAATGGCGGACGACGAAGGACGTAGTGGCGAGTGTGGGAGCATGGCGCATGACATCCAGAATAGTCTTCATGGAGAAATGGAGCACGTCCAATGACGCTTTCTTGTTCGCCTTGATCACCAAATTCATTAAGTCTTGGCTAATGGTTCTGGAAGCGTCTTTCGACATCCTTAGGAATTGTTGCTGTATATCAGACTCTGCGGACGAGTATTGATCCAAAACCTGTTTGAAAACAGTCTTTTGCCAATCTGCGAAAGGTTTGTATGCTGAGATGTCCTCTCCTGACGAGACGACGTATCGTGCCAGTTGATTCCACGCTCTTAGGTTGACTAGGCACGCTTCCTTGTGAGAACTACCGGGGACGACGAGCTTTTCAATGAGCTGAATAGATGGCCGAAGGTCCGGTGGCGCTGCCCAGAAGAGAGTGCAGAGTAGGTCATGGTGGTTCCGGAGAGCCGCCAATTCAGTCTCGTGCATGTCCTTTTCCTTGACATACTGTCGATCGTGGTTAGGTAACACTCGGGCCACTAGGTTTCTAACGTCCTTGACCAATCCAAATTTCCGCAGACGTTGAATGGACAGCGCTAGAAGCTTTAGGAATATGTGAAAGCAACGGTCTTCGGGTAGGATAGCAAGCGAGGGGGAAGCTGCAAGATCCTCCAGAAACTGGGGGGATCTATACACCTCCTCGTTCCGCAAATGGGACAGGTCTTGGGATGCGAAGAAGTCGAAGATGGTCCCTATTATCCCATTACATTTCCGCCATCCCCAATGTTCCACCAAGTAGTGACAGCGACTCACAAGGCCACGGCAATAATCGTTAAAGCTCGGAGACTGTCGAGAGTTGCTCTTGTATAGTTGAAAGATGCGGCCTAGCAGCTTTTGTGGCAGCCACCACCCTTCTAGAGGCATAGTGTGGCGTATCCCCGGCACCAGTAGGCCCCTATTGTCAAACTCGCCAAGGGGAAGGAGCGTGAATAGGTTACACCAAAGACGTTCAAAATAGTGTGCGTCCACAATCGAGCTTGCGTCAGCCTTCAACATGATGGGAGACAGAACATCCCAGAATCCTGATCTTGGGATTCGAGCTTCTTCAAGAACTCGGATGAGAACAACCCAGCAGACGGCTGAGTGCTGGTCGTTACGGATGCCTCTTTCGCGGTACGACATCCGTTGCAGGTCACCAAAAAGGAGTCGGATATCCGTAAGATCCGTCTGAAGAAGTCTCTTACATGTGTGCTTGGCAACACTCTTCAGCAACTCTTCAAGCTTGAAGCACTCCGACATCATGTCGAACTTCTGACAAATCCGTAAAACTTGAAATACAGTGAGGATACAGTGACCCAAAACCTGCGTCAGGACGTTCGACGCCTGATTGGAAATTGCAGGTAGCGCTTCTAAGCGTTGCGAATAGCTTTGTAGGACCTCCAACGCTCGGTGCGCGAAAGCTCTCTGGCTCGGTGAGTCTGGAAAACTTAACGAATCTTGTAGATACTCTAAGATGAAGAGCGCTGCCTGACCTGCACTGCTAGGAAGCTCCTCTCGGGTATCCTCCGAGCTAAGACGATCCACAATCCAGTCACACAGAATGCCGAGTTCCGACGAAGTCTGAGCATCCCACGGGCCCCATTGCAAGTTCTTCTCGTCTAGCACAAATATGCTACGCCCATGTATGTGGTTCAGGCTGTCGAGTGAACTTTCCACTGCCTTCACTAACCGGCCGCTTCCCAATAACGTGCTCTCATGAAAGAACACACCTGGGTCCAGGGGGAATACTTCGAAATGTTGCGTATAGTGCGTACCGAAAGGTCCAAGTCCGAGCAACTTGGTATTGTCCTCGCGGACATCAACGACATCGACGATGGGACTTGCTTCTCGGGGAAGGGGGTCATTTGCATGGGCATACTGCGGAGCAGACGTATCCAGACGTTGTGGTCTCAAGTGTTTCCTAGACTTGAGTCTCCTCCTTGTGACAGACGCAGCGGCCTCGGGGGCCTCCTCAGCAGGCACGTCCTTCGTCCCCTGGTGCGTATCGCTGGCAGGGGCATTCCTTTCCAAAATTCTGTCAAGACGGAGATTTACAGGAGCCGGAAGAATCTTGTGGGACTTCCGATACAGGGCATCCAGTGCCTTTTTTCGCGTCGTAAATGCATACCGGCTAACATTCTCTCCTGCTGTTTCGAGCTGTGCAGGTCTTGAAGTTGACTCCAAGTTCTGAGGTCGATCGAAAGTAGGCCGCCTTGAAGATTGTGGTTCAGCGTTTTCAGGGTCAGTTGGTCCGGGAACTGTTTCTGTTTCAACAGAGAGGAAGTTGTCCATACTGGACTGTTTAGCCAACCGTACTGGCCGTGAGAAGCGACTAGATGGCATGACCCTACGGACTCGCGGCTTTCCGGGACGGCGGGGGGTTCGGACAACAGGGTTATGCGATACAGGTTGCAACGTAGATGAATCATCCGCGTGGTTTTGCATATCGACGTCATTTACGGATGGTTTCGGCTGAATTTTCCCTCTTCTCCAATCCCTTAGAACTCCTGTCACTTCAACATGATCCTGACGAGTACCAAGAGAGATACGCTTCATGCTCGGACTAGACCTCCCCTTGCCTGGTCTCTGACGAGCAGCCCGAGCAGCTATGCGTATGAAGGCGGGTGCATCGGGCTCAGCAACGTCTAGAATACTGAGCCTCGGTGGTGTAGAAGGCCTGATTCGGGTTGTGGTGCTCTTCTTCGTATAACTTGCTGAGGTATGACTATCTTTCCTGTTTTGGCCCGTAGAAGATGTATTCTTTGTTCGACCGAGGAGTCCCGTGATCCGTTGTTGTCGCTTTCGCTGGCCCGGTTTCCCCTTGAAAGTCGACTGTTCACCTTTCCTCTTCTTCCTGGGGCGCTCTTGACCGTCTGCTCTGCGGCTGGTTCTCTTGCCTCCTGGAAGCATCCTGTCAATGTGATCCTCCTCGACAACGGATCCTGCATCGTCTTCGAAGATAGGAAATGTGGAATTATCAACAAAATCATTAGTTGCATCAAGTCGTAAATTCGTCTCGTCATTATCGGAGTCAGAGTCATTGAAAAAGAAAGGTGTGTCGATGTTAGGTTTCGGGGAGACCTGTCGACGTTGAGCTACGCCTTTTCTGTGAGATCTCTCAGGGGACCGCTCAGGACTCCGCCGTGTATCGGCCCTCTTCGGTGGTAAGCGCGTAGTCTGCTGATCAAGTCGGAGCCAGGAGGCGGGGAGAACACCACGGATCCTCCTCGAATTCTGCAGCAAGACATCCGCTTCATCCTCAGGACTACTACCGGGGACTTCATCACCTTCATCTGAGTCACTACCGCGATCATCTTGCATAGTGAGATCAATGAGGCGAGAATTTTGGTTGGCTGGGGCAGGGCTTTGATTCCGTGACGAGAGCACGCTACTAGGCTTTGGGGTGAGAGCCGTGACAGGTCTCTGGCCAGCAGGGTTTGTCATTGGTGTGGTTAAAAAGAGTGCAGGGCTCGTTTGAGGAGGTGACGGAGGTACGTCAAAAACGTCGATACGCCGTGACAGAGGTGATAGTGCGTTTGTGGACTTGTCAGGCGCGCGGCGTTTGAGAACTTTTCTTTTTGCGGACATCTTGGGCGAGGCATGTCGCTTGCTAGTGCTCCGCGGGGCGCCTAGTGCTTTCCATTTCGCAACGTCAGCGGGATCAGGAAACTCCTCTTCATCAGCTTGCGAGCTGCGAATCAGATCATCAATTCGACTATCCTCGGGCGGGGACGAAGATGGCCTCCTTGGTGGCGACAGTGCCAACTCATCGAGATCGTCGAACAGACCAGGCTGATCTAATATTTGGCTTTCCCCGGATTCCTCGACACTAGGGTCCTTGGCAGTCAACTGGCTATCATCCTCGTAGTCCTGCTCTTGCGAATCCTCCTCTTGTCTCCTCCTGGCTGCCTCTTCGATGCGCACCTTCACAGGCCGGATGCCATGAGATTTTAGGACTTTACTGTACTGGGCACTCTCTAGGAGGTACGGATGTTCCTGAATGGGCTTGCGGGGTCTCAGAGAGCGGCTGTATGGCACAGCTTCCGGGACTAATTCACGGTCCTCAGCCGGTACGTCAACTACCTCGAATACCGAGCCAACGAATTGGTTGGTAGGGTCCGCTCTAGGAGTAGAACTCGTCTCATTTTCGACCCCGACAGTCTGCTCCTCGCGATCCTGCGATTGTGGAGAAGCAGTGGGAGCGACATCAACTTCATCTGGTAGCTGTTCTGGCGGCGATGAATGGGGACTAGGTGGTGTAGAGGCCGGTGGTGGTTCAAGATTTGAACTCTCACCAGGCACATCTTTCACTTGATCGGGCTGTGATGAGGATGGCGGTATATCCCAAACATCTCCATCTTGACTGACCAAGCGACTAGCCTCGTAGGGATCGTCTGTAGTACCATCGTCTTTCAGGTTCGGGACCGGCTGCGGGAGCTCTTGCTGCGATTCCTGGCTGTCAAGTGCACTTTCGTCTTCCGAATCTGGAACCTCTCCAAGCTCCTTCCATTTCGCCATTGGGCTTGTTATGCATTGCTTTCAGAGATTATCGACGTTGAATCGAGTCATATTGTCTGTGGCACCTTATGCGAAGTCGTTAAAGTGCGCTACGACGGGGGCCGGAGAACGCGTCGGAACTGGCAGAAAGACGCGTCTGGTGGGGCCTGCCAAAGACCCGCCCATAAAGTGGTATCGTGTTATGCATATCGGAATCGGGTTAATTGCTCTTATGCATATATCCAATATCGTACTCAAAAAAGGTTGCACCACATCGGATTATCCTCGATATTCATATTTATCTCGATATTCCCTTGGACCAAGCCAACAGCCATCATGAGTTCATTCCGTAACGCGATTCCAATTGGTCTCGCAGTCGCGTTCGGAGTTTGGAATGGTACTTATTCATCAAATCATGCTCATTTCCTGATCTATAACTAACGTGTGCAAAGGATACTATGCATTCGGTCCCGCCCTAAAGGAGCGCCAGGAAGAGCTCCAGAAGTCACAGACTACGGATGAGCAGAAGCTTCAAAATATCCAGCCAGCACAGCCACAACATATAAGAAGCGACTCACCCGATAAAACGTAGTCGCTCATCATATAGTGGCTTGCCCAATGTCTCTGGACTATGCGAGACAGCGTATGGCGCCATCGCCGTCAGCAAGCTGGAGCCCCGTCTTGGGAGCGGTAACGGGGGATGCGCATCGAGCACCACAGAGCGCCATAACGAGAGAAGTGCTCATGTTGGTCTGGCTTCCCATGTGACAGATGGCTCCCAAATGACAGCTCACAACCTTCCCAGCGTAGTAATAGCGACGGCTGAACCAGGATCCTTAAACCAATATTCATCCCTTCCAGTCCCTTATTCATGCTGACGGCAACCAATTCTCTATGTGCACCGTGTGTCCCGCAGCCGGCAACTCGAGTTGGACAACCGGGCAGATGCTTATTAGACGGAATTTGTGACGTTTTACCAGGTCTGGAGGCACAGTAGGCCATATGTATCAGTGCATTGATTAAAATGTTGAAATGATGGTTTTAGGTGTTTAAAGTCGATCATTCACCGTACTGTACAATACGAGATGGAAATGCCAAGCCGAAAGATTAAATGTTAAAGTTCTCGTCGAAAATGGAAGAGACTTAAGTAAAAGTTTTGGGTGTAATATGCATAAGTACGCATGCTTGGACTGACGAGCTTCAACTCCGGAGTTCTATTGCATTTACTCAGTACATGCAAGGCGTTGATTGAATTTAGATAAGACACTGGTTGGTATCCAATGAGGTCATTGTGTCCGTAGTACCGACCTCCACCGACCTCTACCGATCTTGCAGCTTTAACTTTAACGTTAGATCTTCGGACTTGACACTTGCGGGATAGCTCTGTATCACGTGCATAGTGGGACCGATCAACCCCCACCGGAACCAACCAGAATGAGGGGATTTGACGAATTGGCTCCATATTCCAGTCCCTCATTCACTCACTTATCATACGACACGACAAAAAAAGCACTCTCGAGCTAATAAACCGAACCTCCAGCTTTTAGCCCATCCACTCACCCACTCGCCCACACCATAACATCACCACCGCAAACCACCATCCCAGGGTTTCTCCCGAAACAGTCCGCCCGCGAGCAGCCCAATTGGACCAAATCTCTACTCCTTTCTATACCTCCTCCACAACAATAATTACACATCTCGCCCATCATGGTGCGCACACCCGCTACGTCGATCCTGCGATCCACCATTCGAGCCGCGAGAGCTCCGGCCATGGTCCCGAGGGCTGCCGCCTCCACCCACGCCATCTCCAACCCGACCCTCGCCAACATTGAGAAGCGGTGGGAGGGCATGCCGTCCACCGAGCAGGCCGAGCTCTGGATGTCGCTGCGGGACCGCATGAAGGAGAACTGGTCCGAGTTGACCCTGCAGGAGAAGAAGGCTGGTAGGTAGCCATTTCGGTTCAATGGGTTCATGGTGACGACATCGGGAGACTTCTGCATCTCGGTCATATTCTCCAGCCATGCCCGCGTAGGATGAAGCTAGAGACTCCCCGTCGTTGCTATCTTGCAAGACCGTTGGGAGGCGTTGGGCTCGAACGAGATATTATAGCCTCGGATGGACAGCAACAGGCTGAGTTGTCATATTCCACAGATGTTGACTGACATGTGGGACAGCCTACTGGATCGCCTTCGGACCCCATGGTCCCCGTGCTCAGGCCCCTCCTGATGAGCCGCGAAAAGTCGCCATGTATACGGCCGTCGGCGTCCTGTTCAGCTTCGCCATCTTCGCTACCATGCGCGCCTTCGGCGGCCCTGCCCCGCGCACCATGAACAAGGAGTACCAGGAGGCGTCCAACGAGTACCTGAAGGTGAGAACCTACTCTCCCACCGGAGAGCCAACTCGTATCTTCAATATGAGGCGCATTTGTCACTGACAAATTACTCTCAAACAGAACCAACGCGCAGAGCCCCTCACCGGTCTCTCGTCCGACTCGTACAAGGGCAAGGGCATGGTCCAGTCTCCTCCCCAGAACTAAGGTCGCTTCTGCCGCTACTGTCACTGCTAGTGCTGCCGCCGCCTCTGCGTCCGTTCTACTCCTACTAATCCAATTGATACCTTACTCACTCCCCACGTATCTATCCAATCAGTAAAATCCCAGTTTCTTTTTCCTTTGTCGTTAGAGAAAGCAAGCAAAATTGCCCAAGAGATGAAAAAAAGACGTGCAACCAACCAATCCAGAGCAAGGCGCATCGGTCATCGATACGGCGGTATGAGAAGCTCGCTTTTCCGTGTCTGTTCAAACAAAACCACGCAGATGCGGTCGGTATGGGGTGTTTCGGAGCAGCAGAGGCGGCTTTACTGGCAATAGAGGGGATGGGGGGAAATCTGAGTTTGCACGCTTATCCCGACCTGAGGAACGGATGACTAGATGGAAAGCCGGCTTGGCGGTTAGCCGCGCCGGCTTTGTAAATACTGTATAAGAGGCGAATCTATATGACGTTTCCGAAGTTATTACATTGCCTTGATGATCATGCATTCGAGCAACACGAGGCGCTCGCCTTGCCCCCATGCATTGGCTCCTACTTCATGTGACATTCGGCTTGGCACCGCTATATTGGCATCTCATACAACAACTGCCCGCAGCTTGAATACCACCTACCTACCTAGGTACCGAGGATGGCTGAAGCACTTGAATATCTTGATCAACCTTCCACTACGTCAAGCCAACGGGACACCTCGTTGTATACCGAACGCGATCCCTTCCGGTCCAGCCAACCTTCATATCAGAAATACGTACCCAGATCGTACCGCCGTCTACGCGGTCACAACATCACAAATGATACATCATACTCACACCAGACGGATTAGGCCGTGATAAAAGTACGTATTACCGCTGCGAACTGGATCTGGATTTTTCAAGCGGAACGTGCCAATATACGTATATTTAGGCGTTATGCTCTCCTCGCCCCCTTCTATCAATCAGTGGCTCGACGCACGAGAAACGAGCTAAAACCGCAAGGCCAATTACGACCGCGTTCCGAATCTAGTTCGAATATAATATATATATATATATATAACCAGGCTGCTGATGAAATCCAAAACTACACCAGACGCTCTGCCTAACCGTACGAAGGTCCCAACCCAGTAGCCCCAATCCCATCCGTGCCCCTCCAGCTCCGGTCCGGTTCCGTGCAAATAATATATAACCAAAACAGTAGTCCCTCGCGTGTAAATGTACATAACGAGTTTCGTGTCTCATTCCCTTCGTAGTCGTTCCAGGTGCCGTTTCCCGGCAGGTGCTGCGCATAGTCTGGGAGCACGCAGCGAACATATTCTATATGAACATCGCTACCCTCGCATAACCGCCGCCTTTCTCGGACAGACGACTCAAGCCCCGCTCTGCCCCGCCTCGCGATAGTCCCCCAACCGCCCCACAACCTCCCTCCCCCCCTTACCACCCCCCGGCGCATGCCTACCCTCCCCATCCTCTCCATCTTCCTCCCTAACCTTCCTCTCGACCTCCGCTCCGCCATCGCGGCCCCAATAGCTCACTTTCTCGCGGCCCTCGACGCTGGCCTCCGTGACCAAGACGTGGGGCACGGGGGCGTCGAAGACGGGCTCGGCGAGCACGCGTTCGACCTCGGCGCGGAGGGCACGGGCGCCGGTGCGGGACAGCGCGGCGCGGCGCGCGATGGCCCTCAGCGAGGCGCGCGTGAACCGCAGCCGCGACGGGTACGTCTCGAACAGCGCCGTGTACTGCGCCACGAGGCTGTTGCGGGGCTCCGTGAGGATGCGCAGGAGGTCCGCCTCGGAGAGCGGCGTGAGGGCCGCGATGTTGTGCACGCGCCCGATGAGCTCGGGGATGAAGCCGAAGGCCTGTAGGTCTGCGGGGGTGCAGAGGTCGAGGGGCGTGTCTGGCGTGGAGGGCGAGAGGGAGGAGAAGGCGGAGGAGGAGGAGGCGGGATCGGTTATGCTGTTGGAATCTGGCGGTGGCGTTGGAGGGCTTCGGTGCGGGAGGTGGGCGAACAGCTCCGGTGGGAGGTCCGGGGCGTCGGTCGACGTGTCGCGGCTGCGCAGCGCAGACCCGAAGCCCATGGCGGGCTTCGCTACGCGGTTCAGGATCGCGCGGTCGAGCCCAACGAACGCGCCACACATCACGAACAAGATGTTGCTCGTGTCGACGGTGTACTGGTCGACTTTGGCGCCGCCTGCGGGCGGCGAAGGCGGATGCACCTGACCCGCCGACATCGAGGAGTCCATGGATCCGGGCCCCATGTAGCTCGTGGTTATCGGGCTCGCGGAGCGCGAAGAGGAGGACGACCGGCTATCCTTAACGTTGACTGTGACCTTGGTGCCCTCGACCAGCTTAAGCAGCGCCTGCTGCACGCCCTCGCCGCCTACGTCCCGGCCGTTCATGGTCTCGCGCTTGGCTATCTTATCGAACTCGTCGAGCACGATGATGCCGTGCTCAGCCGCCTTGACGTCGTAGTTCGCCTCGATCAGCAGGCGCTCGATGCATGTCTCGACGTCCTGCCCTATGTAGCCGGCTTGCGTGAACGAGTTGCAGTCGCTTATCGTGAAGGGTACGTTTATCGTCTTGCTAAGGGTTCTGGGTTCGTCAAAGTCAGCTTCGTTCGTCTATGGTGGTGCGTAATCCGCCCAGCGGCTGCTCACTCGAGTATGTATGTCTTGCCCACGCCGGTTGGGCCTATTAACAACAAATTGCTCTTGTCGATCTTTACAGGAGGCGGCCGGCTCTCGTCCTCGGGTATATAGAAGTCGACTTCTTTCTCGTTGCGCTGCCATGCCTGGTGCATATGTCGTATCGAATCGTTGTGGCCGGGAAATTCATCTTCGGTCAACTCGTCAGCGCCATAGCGCGGGTATTTGGGCGAGTGGTTCTGCCAACCTTCGACGGGATGCATCTCCCTCTCCCGCGCGTTCCTCTCGCGCGCAATGGCGCGCCGGAGGATCCTCTCCTCCCGCTTGCGCTCCTGTTCCTCGTGATACTGACGCCGCCTCAGGCCCTGGTAGTGGTTGAATACGACGGAGGATATGATCTTCTTGGCGCGGTCCTGGCCCACAACGTACTCGTCGACGCGCCTCTTGAGATCGCGGGGGTAGAACTGCGGCACGCCGAAGGAAGCCTTGGAGAACATGGGCCCTCGCCCCTCTTCGTTGGGGTCGTAACTGCTAGTGAAGCCCGAGGTGAAGTCGTTTGTTCGTCGCGACGCGGTTCGTAACATGACCGCGGAGGATAACGGCCGGCGGTGATATCTGGCTGTTATGAATGTGAAGCGCAGGGATGACGTCCGGCGTCCCGTCCGAAGTAACCACATGTCGAAAGTCCCCAGGGGCTTCCTGCCTAATAGTACGAGGCTATTTCGAGATGGTATCTCATCCCATGGATGGACGGCCAGCCAGCTACTGGAGTCGAGCGATTAAGAAGCGGGATGAGATGGTTTCCTCGGTTGGTTGTCAACAGCTTTGTACATATAGTGGTGTCTCGAGTTAGAGGTCAGAATTGCGACTACGATCTATTACAGGACGGCGTTGGACACCGCAATTGTTGTCTTGGTTGTGTAAGACTGTAAGCTGCGGTCGAGCTCCTTGATCGGAGCCTCATGTCCATTGTTGAGTGTTGATAAGGCGATAAGCCGTTGTCGATACGGATGTGCTCCTCACACACCCCCCCGCCCCCCTTTCCCCGGTATCCCCGAAGCCAGCCACATGCCATCCAGATGCTGTGGCGGGGTTATGGAGGGGTTGGGCATCTACACAAGTACCTATTGGTCTATGCCCCTAGCTTTATCGATACGTCTTTATCGCGTTGACTTGAAATGTTCAATGTTGCCCCGCAAGGTAGCTTGACCAAATGGGGTCAGGGGCACAGCGGATAAGTACTGCAAGACATCAAGCGGGTCATCATGGTGATATCAATGCGCAGAATTCACAGACTTTTGACTCCAGATAACCTGTTGAACTTGGATAGCGAAAGTCTGGTGGGGAAAAAAAGGTCCACTTTGGGCAGAACTAAGCGTTCTAGAACGTAACTGGGGAAGGTCCGATTGGGGATACCTACAACTTTTAGGGGTATGTTGTGTTAGTTACCTTTACCAGGTTTACCGTAGGATCAGGTGGAATCTTATATAAATTTGTATGGGAGTAAACATGCTTTGATGATTTTGCCAGTGCTTTGCTGTTATCGCAATGTGACGAAAATCGATCTTGGCCGAAATGGTAATGTATATTCCATACAGGGCTTTTTTTTTTTTAAGTTTACATTCTGGCCTCAAACGGCTTATCGTAATCCGGTGGAGGTAACTAACAAAGAATACCGTTGGGAGTTGTACAGTACACACTAGTAGTAGGTAGCTCTTCTACTAAATATTTCTGTCGAACCACAGCTGCGGGTGGTAGCCCCCTCCGACGTCATTTCAAAAAGGTTTACATAGCTCCCTCAGTGAGATCTACCCAAGAATCCAGACCCAATCAAGAATGCAGCAAGTATATTATTTGATGTGACGGAACCTGAGGGGCACGAGGGGTAACAAAAAGATATCAGGCCTCTGCTGTAGAGAATTTTCATTCTTTCCTTTACTCCGGTAGTTTGCAAGAAATATCTGTCTTCAGTTGGGATCTGATTGTATCAGAAAGCTCGATATCTTCCAAGTACTTTTTAGAGGGACTTAGATTTCAACAGAGTTGCGCGCTCCATTGACCTTCTCCTTACTGCCCTTCACACATAACTTGTACCGTATTGTTGAAGACGGAAACAATGACGGCCGTCGCAGATAACTCGGCCAACACGCTGGTGCCCAACGGCTCCGGTGGTCCTGCTGCTGGAATACCCGCCGATGGAACTGGTGCGACTATTTCCCTATCCGTTCTTCACATGCTCAAGCATCGCTAGAGTAGCTTGTAAAACTAATCGATCAAAGGTGTCATTCAGCTGGACCCATGGCTGGAGCCCTTCAGGGACCCTCTGAAGCGGAGATTCGCGCGGGCCCAAGATTGGATCAAGAAGATAGACGCCGCCGAAGGTGGCTTGGAGAAGTTCTCGAGGGTTCGTGATTCCAGCTCTTCTCCAGTCCAACCCAGCCAAACGCCCCTGAAGCCTCTTGATATTGACAGTCTCATCTAAATTAGGGCACAGAACTCTTCGGCCTGAATGTTGACAAGAACAACAACATCACATACCGGGAATGGGCACCCAATGCTGTCGAGGCTTACCTCATTGGCGATTTCAGTGAGCAAATCCCTCCGCATCAGAGAACGGACATCTAGGGTTAACTCTGGGTTAGACGGATGGAACTGGGGCTCGCACCCCATGAAGAAGAACGAATATGGCATTTGGGAGATAGTTCTGCCTGCAAACGGCGGACAGCCGGCCATTCCTCATAACTCGAAGATCAAGGTACATCTCTATCCACTTCTACTGATAATGTGCATAACCCCTAATACCCGAGTAACAGATCGCCATGAAGACCCCTCAGGGGGAGCGGATCGACCGTCTTCCAGCCTGGATTAAGTACGTCACCCAGGACATTTCCGTCTCGCCTGCCTATGCCGCACGTTTCTGGAACCCCCCGGCGGCGGAGAGGTACACGTTCAAGCATCCGAGGCCGAAGAAGCCCGCGAGCGTTCGCGTGTACGAGGCTCACGTCGGCATCTCCTCCCCCGAACAGCGCGTGACTACCTACAAGGAGTTCACGCAGAACATGCTGCCAAGGATAAAGAGCTTGGGTTACAACGTTATCCAACTTATGGCTATCATGGAGCATGCCTACTATGCCAGTTTCGGGTATCAAGTAACCAACTTCTTCGCTGCGAGCAGCCGCTATGGCACGCCCGAAGATCTGAAGGAGCTGGTCGACACGGCGCATGGCATGGGGCTGGTAATTCTGCTCGATGTGGTCCACAGCCATGCTTCTAAGAACGTCCTCGACGGGATCAACGAGTTCGACGGCACAGATCACCTGTACTTCCACGGAGGTGGAAAAGGTAAGCACGATCTGTGGGACAGCCGACTCTTCAACTATGGCCATCATGAAGTCATGAGATTCCTGCTTAGTAACTTGAGATTCTGGATGGACGAATACCATTTCGATGGCTTCAGATTCGACGGTGTCACCAGCATGCTCTATACCCACCACGGTATCGGAACGTAAGTCACTTCCGGTCCTGTTTCGTTGTTCGGGATTAGCTAATGGTTTAGGGGCTTCTCTGGCGGTTACCATGAATATTTTGGCGCCTCCGTGGATGAGGAGGCCGTGGCTTACCTCATGGTCGCAAACGAGATGCTTCATAAACTCTATCCCGAAACCATCACGGTCGCCGAAGACGTGTCGGGGATGCCAGCTCTCTGTCTGCCCCTGTCTCTGGGCGGAGTTGGCTTCGACTACCGACTCGCGATGGCCATCCCGGATATGTGGATCAAGATCCTCAAGGAGCTGAAGGACGAAGCTTGGGACATGTCTAACATCTGCTGGACCCTGACTAACCGACGCCATGGCGAGAAGACCATCGCATACTGCGAGAGCCACGACCAAGCGTGAGTTATCAGATCCTACTTATCCAGTAACCTTCCACCTCCATCTGCTAACAACACTACCAAAAAAGTCTGGTCGGCGACAAGACGCTCATGATGCACCTCTGCGACGCCGAGATGTACACCAACATGTCGACGCTGTCGCCGCTGACGCCGGTTATTGACCGCGGCATGGCACTGCACAAGATGATCCGGCTGCTGACGCACGGGCTCGGCGGCGAGGGCTACCTCAACTTCGAGGGCAACGAGTTCGGGCACCCCGAGTGGCTCGACTTCCCGCGCGAGGGCAACAACAACTCGTTCTGGTACGCGCGGCGCCAGCTCAACCTCACCGAGGACCCGCTGCTGCGGTACAAGTTCCTCAACGAGTTCGACCGCCGCATGAACATGGCCGAGGGCCACGTCGGCTGGCTCGGCGCCCCGCAGGCCTACGTCTCCCTCAAGCACGAGGGCGACAAGGTGATCGTGTTCGAGCGCGGGGGGGCGCTGTTCATCTTCAACTTCCACCCCACCAACAGCTACGCCGACTACCGCGTCGGCGTCGACGTCCCCGGCACCTACCGCGTCCTTCTCGACTCGGATTCCCCGGACTTCGGCGGTCACGGCCGCGTCGACGCCAATACCAAGTACTTCACTACTCCCATGGAGTGGAACGGCAGGCGCAACTGGACCCATGTGTATATCCCCAGCCGCAGTGCTCTGGTGAGTTCTTCCGCCGTCCCCTTTCTCACTTATCCACCCGCTCCCTGCCCTTCCTGGTCCCCTTTTCGGTTTTTGTCATGTCTAAGCTGGCTACCGAGGTAGATGAGAATACGGAGACACTGACAATGCATCACAGGTCCTAGCTCTGGAGAGTTCTTAGGAGGATGCGGGGGGCCGGCGGCAGGGCCATTTTCCTGAACTGATTGATCGAGTGTGCTCGATGTTATTACATAGTAGTTACTTGCCCGTTACGCTGTGATAGAGCGAAAAGAAAATAGAAAGCAAGCAAGCAAGTTTGCAGCATCTAACTAGCCATTAAACTGCTATCCCGTGCTTGCGATAGACCCCTACCAATCGTCTGTCCTGTGTGCCGTCAAGAAGTCATCCCCCGGTGATGGCTATGTTAGGTAGGCGCGGATTTTCTCGACAGGTGTAGAGCGCGAGTGAGAAACGGAAGGGGTAGGCAGTAAGTGGATAGATAACTCATACAAGCAACGCAAAAAGCGACATACTAGGTATGTTTATAGCGATATCCCTTAGTCTATCTTATTTTCAATCAAGTCCAGTGCTCTTATGAGAGCGCTGCAGTTTGCGTAGAACCAAGAATCACAATACTCGGCTGATAACATCGTTGGTATTCAAGCATGAGGGGCATGTCCTTTCCTTCGTATAATCCATCCTTGGATATATCTCTATCTCTCCATATAACCCTATCCTGTGGGCCTCGCCATTGCAACAAGCAAGTCGGCGTAATTAATTTGCGTATATATATGCCATAAGCTATGCGCCTTCCTCGCTGGTTATATTCAAGAAGGTAGGTAGATAACCTCTCGCAAGAGGAGATATCTGCCAACTTCACCAGGGGGATTCGGCCAGCCTCTCCGATTACTCGGCTCTATCGATCGATCAATCAATCAACCACTCCTCGACCTCAACTCCCATACTCCTCCCCAGAGCCCTGATGACCTCCCAGGAAACATTAACTCTCCACTTGCCGCCGCGATCCAGATCCGCCCCTCCCCCTATCCCGCCAGCACCCGCGCCAGCACCTCCCGCTGCGCCGCCGCCGACGCGCACGAGCAGGCGCAGACTGGCCAGAGTCGCGATGGCCATGCCCACGTCGCCGTCCACTGTCATACCTCCCCCCTTCGAATCACTATACTCGCCGTCGTCGTCGACCCACTCCCGCCGCGTGGCGACGTAGATGGCGCCCATGCGCTCGAGCACGAAGGCGCCCGGGCCGAGCAGCTTGCGCGCAATCTTGCGATGTTTCAGAGAGCCGCCGCCTCGGGGTGTGCGGGCCTGCGAGGGAGTGCCCGGGTTACTGTTACCGCCGCCGTTTACGGCGCTGGTGCCGCGTCTCCGCCCACCGCGACGGCGCTTGTGTCCGTGGTACCACGTCGAGAAGAGCGTCTGGTCGTGGCGCGGCGCGTTATGGCTCGCGAGGTAGGCGGCGATAAGGAGCAGGCGCGGGGTCAGGGGGAGGAGCGCCGCGAGGTCGGTCGCCGCCGTCGACGACGATGGCGTTCTTCTGACGATGGCTCCCACGCCCGGGCCGCCGCTTTGCTTCAACGGCGTACCACCCGATGCGGAAACCGATGTCGCATTCGTGCGTGGTCGGGCCGACACCATGATGCCGGGCTGCAGCACGCCCTCGTCCTGGAACAGGACGCGCGCGGCGACCAGCAAGCGGCTGAACTCCTTCGCTCGGTGGGTCCCCGCGGCCACGGGCGCCGTGAACCGCGGCCACAGCGCGGCGCAGGCCTGCCGCAACGCCGGCAGCGTGCGCGGCCCTGCCGGTTTAATTAGGGAGTCGTGCACGGCGGCCGCGAAGCGGGCCCAGAGGTCCGCCGTCTCCTGCGGCGTCGTGTTGGGCAAACTTGCGGCCGGGGGGCCAAGGTGCTTCATGATCGTTATGAACTCGTTCTTGGTGTAGGGCGCGAAGTGCAACATTGGGGTGCCCGGAACGCGTAGGAGGGAGGCGGAGGGCGCGGTGAGGATAAATATCATCGTTATGTTTGGTATCTATGGGACGGTAGTGGTTAATCGGTTAGCTGTGATTCTCATGGTCTCTCTCTCTCTCTCTCTGTGTGTGCGTGAGTGCGTGCATGTGAACGGCAGACGTACTATTTCGGATAACCTCGCCAGAGCAGGGAGAAGCGTCGGGGGTGCCTCGCGCTGCTTATCAATACCGTCGAAGACCAGCACAAATCTCCTCCTCGCCTCCCTATTTTCCTCCTCGTCTTTATCCCACTTCTCCAGCATCCGCCCCAGTTCCACCGTCAACGCGGCCAGCGTCTCGCACCGTCCGGAGGGCGTGCCATCCCAGTCTAACGCGTCAGCGACGGCCCCGACCGTCCGCTCGAATAGATGCCGCGCTGTTACGCACTCGGCCGACTGAACAATGGCATAATCGAGGTGTGTGGAGGAGTCTGGATCGGCGTGCAGGGCTGCCAGGAGCCCTGCCGTAATGGTGCTCTTGCCGGTGGCCTCGACGCCGTGGACGATCAAGTTCCGGGCGGGTGCTGCGCGCGGGTGCACCAGGGTCGCGAGGGTCCGGATCTGTGGCTCACGGCAGGGGAAGGACTGGGCAAGGGAGGCGAGGAGCTCCGAGGGTAGGGAGAAGAAGGACTCGGCGGAGGTCATCACGGCGGATGGCGGATAACGGAAGGGTTAACCTTATGTGCTCATCTGGTACTACCCATAGAGCCCGGCCGGCTGTTTGGTGGATTGTTTGGCCCGTAAAATAAACAACAAAGCAATGCGGATCGACGAGACTCGGAGGTTGTTTCTTACCAAATCCCGATATGCTGTCCTGATAATGCTTGCGATAACCCCAATGTAAGAGATTCGGGTGCGAGAGGCGCGCCTGGTTCGGTTTACTTCATATGCCTAGAAGTATGCAGTCTGTGGTTTTATTCTTATAGCCGATTGCCCTGTATCCTCGATAACAAATACTAATAAGTAGGTAGAAGCTGTTGTATTTAATATGACGTGTAATAAGAAGGTCAGCTCTTGTAAGTATCAAATGAGGCGGTGCATCTTATTCGATATAAGTCCTGCCGAATACAAATTAACTTACCGGGTTCATTTCCCCTGCTCTTATCACATACATAACCACTATAAATTCAGACACGTAATTACTGGACTCCTTCCTCAGGGCTCTATGACGAACTATGACACTATACTGTACCTATACTACGTACAGCTTGACGAACCACTAATAAGTTAAGCCTGACCACCATCGTACCTCTGGGCTCGCACGACACAGTCGCGTCCCACATGCACGCTCATTCCCGCCCGCTTAACGTATGGCGGTGGATGGCGGTCCTGTGTGCAACTGGCCGACATGAGTTCCGCCTTATTACATCCTGTGGTAGAGGCCCAAGAGGCCCATCCCGATGAGACAAATAAATCGCAGAGGCCGTATTATGCGAAACGGCCTCATAGAAAATCCCGTGCCGGTTGCACGAACTGCAAAAGACGCAAGGTAAAATGCAGCGAGGAGAAACCGGCATGTCGAGCATGTACTCTCAGAAAGGAGGCCTGCGTGTATCCAGACGTAGCCTCCAAGAGATCTGCCGCGCCCCTCTCCGATTCTGCCGTCGTTACGTCGCCGGCCCGGGCTTCATCCCCGCAATTCGCCGAGAATGATCCCTTCCAGGTCGTCTTCTCAGAGCCTCTGTTCCGACCCGCTCCGATAGCAGATGTGCATGACATGAAGATGTTATGGTTGTGGACAGCCGAGACATTCAACTCCTTCTCCATCAAGAACTCTCGCTCGGCCATCGTTGATCCGGTTTTGAAGATCAAGGTGGTTGAGCACGCCTTTCGCTCGCCCTTCCTCATGGACACCCTGATGGCCTTGTCGGCATTGCAAATGGAGACTATGAACCGCGGGATCTCGCCCCAGCGAGCTGCCATGTACAGGACCAGAGCGTTCGCGGGCTATAGAAGCGCCATTGAGGCTGCAATGCCCATAGACCTTCCGGCTCTTCTGGCCTGTTCTTTATTGATGACGGCCCTGAGCAGTCACGTGTTCCGCGATCCAGACCGCAGACGCTTGTACATTGTTGACTGGATGCAAGTTTGGGCAGGCATCGATCTCATTTTCAACCTCATGTCCACTCAGGCCGTCCGAGAAGCAGGGTTGTCCGTATTATTCTATCGTCCGCCCGTGGACCTCGAAAGGGCAGCCGTGTACGTCCCGAACAGTCTTCTGTTCATGGTCACCTCAATGAAACCTGGAGATGACGATCACCAATGGCAGCAAGTCTACTACGATGCTCTGCGCCATCTGGGCTCCCTGTATATGGAGCTCGAGCATGGATTCGGTCCCGTCCTCGAGCTGCGTGTCGTCACTTACCTTACCTTTCTGAAGCACTTTATCCCCCTGGGAAGGGAGCACCGTCCACGTGCGCTCATCATCTTGGCGCATTACCTGTGCTTCACCAAGTTGACCCCTGGCGTGTGGTGGTTGAGAGGTATAGCCGATCCCGAGATCGATCTGATTTGCCAGATGGTGGGAAAGGAATGGGGACATCTGCTGCGCATACCAAAGAAGGTGAGAAACGCAGAGGACAGAACGGAGATCGCGAGGATCATCACCGACAACCGTAACTGGGTGCTCGAAGAGGAGGACTTGTATGAGCGACACGTTAATACCACGGGCCAGTCCGATCTCACGCTGGGCGGTGAGCTTCCAGTAGCGCGGGAGCTTCGCCAACCGTCGCCACTACCGCCCAAGGATTTGTACTTGGCTCCCGGGGGTCCGCTCATGGACCGGATAAACGAAATCGATGCTTCTGTTTGCGCGAACTCCCCCCCAGGGACGAATCTTATTTACCACGTGACGTCCCGGCCGAGGTCGCCTTCAGGTTTGGCCGGGCAGTCGTCCCCTTCTACATCCTCGCCCGAGTCGTCCATAGAACAATCGCAGCCAGAGAGCAGCCCCTGAGAGGAATTTGGGCCTTATGCACTACCTTACTTGTTGAGATGAAGCAGCGTGAGCTTGCGATATAGGATCACCTGGGTTTCATTGCCCTACTACCTGAATGCCCACTGAGGAGTATTTGGACGCATAGGAGTAGCTAAGAGCATGAAGCGCATCTAACGCCATTATTACGGATGTTGACGAATAATCTGGCCAGCAGACGCTGGCACTGGTGGAACCGAGTCACAGCCAAGCTCAACCCTCATGCAACGTGAGCCAGCAGTGATACTGAAGGCCGACTTATCCGAGTGGAGGATGATACATATGTTATTCATTGTGTCGGAATGAAATGGAAACTGCATCGGTTGCCGGCCTATGCGACCTAGAATCGGACGACGTGCCAATGACTGATAAGATATATGCACAGGAGCACGGTATTCTGATCCGAGTGGGAAAATGGTACAGTCTTCGTTAACACACACACCTCGCACTGATTGGCTATGTACAGAATCAGAGGATTGCGTACTGCTTCACAGGAAACTACCTAGATAGACAGTGCGGCTTGGGGGAAGGGGGCCGGGGGCTATCTTGTCCCGATCCTCAACTTCCCCGGGTATGCCCCATCGGTCCGGTGAAACCCTTACAGCCCGAACCACAGCTCGCTGGCAGTCAGATTCGCCGGGACGCTATGGCCCACGGACTGCGCGAAGATGCCCTGCACATTGTCGCCGAAGTCGCTCGTGACGTAGCCGGGCTGGGGGAAGTTCTGCCTTACGGCCGTGGGCTCCTGGGAGACGCCGAACACGTCCGTCCACTGCTTGATCTCCTCCTGGTAGTTCTGGGGCGCGATGGTGGTGTCGGCACCGCCATGCCAGACCTGCATTTTGGGGCGCGCGCCGTCGTAGCCGGGGTACATGGCGCGCGCGACATCGCCCCAGGCCTGCGGCGTCGCCACCGACTGCCCCCCGCTGCACGTGTTGTTCCACTGCGCGACTCCGGCGCCGCGGAAGCAGCCGGCTGCCACCCCGCTGTACGCCGACACGGCCGCGATCAGGTCCGGGTACGCGGCCGCCAGCACGTTGGCCATCACTACAACAGCCGGAGTCAGTAAACGTCCTTTCTGGTCAATTAGGCGAATAATCGGGGGTTGCAGGGCATGTTTCGGGAGCTATCGACTCCTGAAAATCCCAGTTTCGAAATATGTGCCCTCGAACGAAGAAAGATGGGGCAGAAAATAACTCCAGAAATGGCTTACTGGCGCCGCTGCTGCCGCCTGTGACGTAGACGCGCGCGGGGTCCGCGCCGTACTCGTCGAGCGCGAACCGCATCATAGCCGCGATCGCCGTACTATCCCCGCCGCCGTCGCGCGTCAGGCTCTGCGCCGACGACACGTCCCAGCACGTCCCCGGGTTCGGCGAGCTCGGCCACACCGTCACGTACCCCTTGCCGTCCGAACCGCGCCGCCAGGGGATCGCGCTGTTCTGGAAATACGCCTGCGCCGACGACTGGCACGAGTGCAGGACCACGACCAGCGGAGGGTCCGCGACCACGTTATCCGGCACGTAGACCCACCTTGGAGAGAGGGGGGACGGTTAGCTAGTCTCGTCTGTGTCGGAGGGCATATGAGCTCGAGAAACCTACATCTGCGCTTGCGACTGCGCGTTACTGCCGTAGTTCGGAACTCGCGTCAGCTGGGCTCCGAGGGCCACAGGTGCCAGGAGGCCCGCGATCAGGGTCAAGGCTAGCATCTTCATCTTGCAAACTGCGTAAATACTAGGACGGGGATGGGTGGGGAGCGAGGTGCTTAGGTAGCTCGGTCGTATTGTATGCTATGAGACTGAAAGCCTATGGAGGGAGGCCAAGACCTATAAATACCCCGAAATATCTATGCCTTACCAGCAACCCTGCCGCGATAATTCGAAGCTGGAGTGCCCTATTCAGACTTTCCCCCTCACTTTTCCATCCGTCTGCTATATATCTTCCATGCTGAGTTAAGATCCGCCCCGGCGATCTGTAGTGGCGGCGGCCATATTACGCACCTAGTCGGACGATAATAAATGAAGCGGGTACGATGTGCCGAGTGGATTTGTGCGTCATGTCCGCGTCTGGGCAAACGGCTTTCACGACGGCACCGTAGGTACATTACCGGGTTGGCGGCTAAAGTGCCCTGGTCTTGTCGATCGCGGAACGTTAGGTGGATGTGACCCCGGGTCGTGATTGGCTAGCTGGATACGTGCGTGGTGTTATAGGTTACTCTCGTATAGCTATGAATAGTGTCATCTTGTGAGCTTGTTTTGGGTTGATGAGAGGTCTGTGAACGGTGAGCGAACATGTGGACTTAGCGTACAGTGGGTGTATGGGCAGTCTTGCGTCGTCTGCCTCCTTCCCTAAAGAGTCTCATCGTAAGGGGCCTTATATAACGCAGGTGCGGTAGCCATTTTAACGGGTTATACCCACGCGAACATCAACATGATGGCACTCCGCTCATCGATAGCGGGATCTCGTCACATTTCTCGTCCTCATGCCGTAGCAACAATGACAATAGAGGCGGAACAGGTTGAAGTTGCTGCTATCGCCATATTTGCTTATAATAATTAACGCCGGCCGTTAAAGAAAAGGCTCAAGAGTCACCCTGGAAATTTCCTTGCAATCCCTGCCGTGTGTTCTAGAGCCAGTACGAGCTCCCTTGGCAGCCGTGGGTTAATGCCGTCAACCCATCCGTCTTCGCCTAACCAACATTTGCTTTGATCTCCCTCTCATCAATGCCTCGGATTATCCGTCAATACTGACAGAGCACTACTGATGCCTGAGAGACGAGGCTCCGACTCTCCACCGCTAGCTTGTTCCTCAGCCCATTCTTCATCCGAGGGGTAATTTGCCCCAAGGACGTCCAAATTTGGGCGCTCCGGCTCAGGTCTTTGGCGTAGTATATACCGTTTGAAGAACCACGGCACATATTCTTTTACCTGATAGCGCATGAACTGCCTCTTCGGGAAGTTGAAGATGATATCCAGGCTTTCGAGGGACAGCTCTTTTGTCTCCTCAACGAATATAGTGACCAGGACGAAGGCTATCGCCGTGAGCCCGGAGAAGAAGCCGAGGGTCCCCGGCGGAGTGAATGTATTTAGCAGGCTGTTTTTCCGAGTTCCAGGAATTAGTAGTCGTTCTTCTGCGACGGGGTCTGCATTAAAGGGGCCCGTCAACATACTTTGGAAAAATGAGAGAAAGTAGTCCGGCGAATCCATAGCAGACTGAAATGGCGAATGCACACCCCTGTATCGTGATAAGCCATCCATCCTCCGCCTAAGGACTGAAGTACTTACCACTTCACGGTGAGAGAGTGGGAAACTGCGCAATTTATCAGAACTAACGCTTAGGGTACTTGTTCTTCAGACTGATACTAACCTTTCAGAAGCCAAAGTGAAGGGTATCGGGCCTAAATACCAGATGAGTACGAGAAATTTCGCGGCGCAGGCGCAAAAGCTCACCAAGTCCAGGGGAATATGCAGCTGCATGCACTACGCAGCTTCGTCAGAAAAGCCTATGTCGATTTCTGGGATAGGCTCACAGTAGAGGAATAAAGTGACTAGGCGTACAGTTACGTGCGTGTTCCCCCCTTCCTCATGAGGAAAAGGACACGACAGTGCAGCCATAAGCATAAAGATGCACATCAACGGGAGTGTTGACATTAACCACTTTCGCCGTCCGAGCGTGTCAATCGTCTTAAAAGCCGGTAGACCGAAGAGAAAATTCACTATGCCTGATAGAGAGAAGCATCAGCGACTGAACACCAACTAGTAGTGTCCCAGTGATGCTTCATACCGAATCCCACACTCAACCCCATAGGGCGCTTTAACAATGAAACATCACTGCACGGAACGTTGGGGCCGGAAGTGGGATCGATAGCACGGAAGAATGTGCCGGAATAGAAAGCCAAGATATTGACTACGCATTGTCATTAGTTGGAATAACCGTTCGAGATAGAGATACACGAGGTGGCTAGGCGAAAATAGGGGTTGGATGCTCCGGGGTGGTTCTGCTAGAGCTGATACTTACTGCCGCATAACTGTTGAGCAAGACCCACCGTTGAGCTACTGATCAATGCGTTCCGTAACCTTCTCTGGCGAAACAGCGCGAAAAACTTCCTGCCGAAGCCTGGGCTTGTCATGTTGTGCTCCTGCTGAGTTTCTTGTTCACTTTTAGGACCCCATCCAAGCACGCTGTACTCCTCTTCAATAGTTTTATGGAGGATGTACATGTCTTTCATAGCTAGTAACTAGAGCCAAATTGTCTGTCAGTTTGCGAAATGAGGTTGATGGAGAAAGGGGGAGGGATCAATAATACTTCACATTTCCTCAGCCTCTGCATTATGTCGAACGCCTGCTTCGGACTGTATTTTTGGCTGTCTTTACGCATGTAAAACCGAGGACTTTCCAGACAGAACGGTAGGATACAGCATAGAATAAGCGCTGGCAACGCTGGAGCGGCCAATATCAGGGCCACGGCGGTTGGCCCATCATTGATCGCGGAGGCGAGGATGAGGTTGACTGCGAACCCGACCATAATACCGAACGCAACCCTATGTGTCCAAATGAGCGACCACACTCTTAACGAGGGAACAGTAGGTAGACATACCAAAGTTGCCAATTTAGAACCATGGAGCCTCGAAAGAATCTAATGGCAGTTTCGGAGGCCAAGATCTGTAAAACGGTCAGTCTTTCCCTTGAATGAGTTCTATAATCAACTCTGAGTTTTCATACCGGAGTGCTGACAGCCTTGATACCCATGCCTCGCCCGGGAATCAGCGACTGATTGGTAGTCTCACATAGTCGTATTACTCACCGAGGCCATTCACCACTCTTATCGCTATGAGGACTTTCCATCTATATCGCCTTTCGAGGACAAGGCAGAGGCCAGAAACCAAGGAGCTAACAAGCACAAGTACAGCAGAGGCTATCATCGCGCCTCTGCGTCCAAGGCGATCATTGACGGGCATCGAAACCCAGCAGCCAAGGAATGCAGACGTCAAAAAGGGCATCGCATTAGTGGCCCCTAACGCCCAGTACGATCTAGACGCCGTGTCTGAGCAAGACTGGTCATCGTGGAAGCCAAGATCATATTCAAACGGTGACGCCCCGTTGATGGAAGACTGCACATGGCCCTGGAGGAAGGCAGCAATGGCGACACAGACGTTGACCATCAGGATGCCACGCTCCGAGAACAGCCGGTCTTTCTCATCCCGCAGCGCTGTCATCTCGTCCGGCTGGAGTGTGACTGGCAGGTTGCGGTTCTCGTAACCCGGCTCACCTCTCGCGACGAGGTCATATACCCTCGAGTCCTTCGCCACGAGGGCTGCACGAACAAACCTTTCGGCCTGGTCGTCGGCCAGTTTCAGGGTGGTAGTAGCGAAGTTGCGTGCATCATCCTTCAGCTCTCTATCACTTGCTTGCACTATGAAGCCGGTTAATAGCTGTGCATAAGGGAACATATATCCCTGCACCGAAGTGAAGGGATCTTTTAACGCACCGATGGAATTGGGCACTTCAAAGTGGTCATTCCTCGTTCTACGGCGTCGCGGAACCGCTGACTGCACTGGTTCAACGACCGACGGGTGGGATTCAGCGTTGCTCATCTGGTTCATCTCCATGCCCTTGACATGCGGCGGGGGGGCGGTTCCACTATCATCCTGGCGCGGACGGAAGCTGAAGTGGGTGCTCATACTGTATTAGTCCCTGTTCGATGGGTTTAGGGAGTATGACAAAACAGGGCTACGAGCGAAGACGCGGTGCGCTTGAGTTAATAGGCCGCAATTGAGCGACAGAACCAGGACCATAAGCATATATAAACACATGTAAACAATCGTCGAGTAGTAGGGGGCAGGTCATAACTCTGGTCTCCTGATTTCTACTATCAATGTGGCAATGTAACTCGAGGGGCCATGCAAGCTGACCACACATGTACGGCTGTGCCATCTTTATGTGTCTCTCCTGCCTCTCTTCCTAGGCTTATTGTGGCATTGTGTTCATTTCTAGGGGTCACCGTGCTACCTGAGAAGACTACGCGGAAGCGGGCTGACGACAAGAAGGAGTACGATGAGACCAGTGGCTTTTTTGGCGGCAACCGATCTCGCACGTGTGACTTAATATAGTTCAGCTTTCCGTATTTCTGCACTCCACGTCTACCGTGCAGCAAGCCTACGGAAATAGGCGTGCTACCTTCTTAGTCTGACCAATAGAGGGTGCTCCTCGAATTATTAGACGTAATGATCGACACCCAGATAGCTGCCAAGGCAGGTTGCCTAATCCGGAGTCCTAAGTAGCTGACTCCAAGCAGGGCGAACGACTTACTAAGTCCCAGGAAAGCAGTGAGCTGCTCCAACTCCAGGGTTCCCCACCGTTACTTCTCCATGCATGTCTCCCGTCTTCATATTTGAACCCCAAACCGACTAAGGCATGGAACCCTTAGAGTTCGCGGCCAGTGTTGCTGGGGTCATAATCTTCAGTGCAGAGGTGTCGCTGCTTGTCGGCCGGTGCATTGAAGAGATCCATGGTGTGCCCCAGTCCCTGAATCTCCTCAACGAAACACTGCAGAGGTTGCGCGACGCGCTCGAACAGATTGACGACGTCGTGAAGGATGGTATCGTCGACTCGGAAAAACAGCATTTTAAAATTATCGAAAAGATCAGTAGCGATTGCTGCAAGCTCCTCCGTTCTCTTGAAAGGGACTTGCCAGGACTACGGCGGGAACCGGGCCTCCTTAGAAAGCTAGTCGCCGCGTTCGAGTTAAAGCTGAAAGAGAAGGGGACAAAAGAGAAGCTTGACGCTATCCAGCGCTATACGGCTTCCCTCCACCTCAGCTTTGGGGCCCTGTCACTGTTAGTTAGCTAAGTTCCCTACTCCATCTTGCCGTTCTCCTGTACTCGGAATCCGTTTCTCACAAAGGCCACAGTCGGAAATTATCTGACATAGATTCTACTGTAAATGAAATGATGGAAAAGATTGATGCTCTCGCAGCGCCTAGGCAAAGCTTGCTGGATGATTCTTCCCAAACCCTCGCAGCACCCCACGACACGCTCGCTCGCCCAGAAATACCTAAGATGAATACAGATATCACGGAAACATACCGCCAGAATATCCTGGCCTGGCGCGAGACTATCATCAACGTGACGAGGGAGTCATCGGTTCGCCGCTCGGCCGCAACGTCCGTAGTGGTGACAGAACCCCCGTGGGTAGGGAGGACCCGTTCCGTGACCGCCGAATGGGATAAGGAAGCTCTGAGCATTAGCGAGCAGAAGGTTAAAGAATGGACTGCAAAGGGCGTCTTCTTCAAGGCTGCCTTGCAGCAGAAGGAGAGCATCGACTATCGCAAGAAGCTTTCACACTCGCGGCCGTTTCCCTTCGAGGAGGAAGCGGCTATGGAAGAGACCCGCGCCGACCTCCTACTCAGGTGCATAACGGTAGCACGCTGGCAAGAAGCGATGACTATCTTGGAAGATCTGTTATGGAGAGAGGAAGCCCTTGATGAGGAGTACAGGTGCCCGGAACGACAGGGCCGCTTGTGCCTCAAGCTCGGCAGTCTGTTGGCGCATCCCGAGAGGATTGGGCGCAAGTCCGACGTGGCCTCCGCAAAACACTACTTGAAGAAGGCCATGGCCATCTTGGGTGATCTCGAGGTGCCTCCGGACGAGGACTTGATGAAAGCCCACAAGCTCCTCGTTCAGATACTCATATCGGAAGGGCACATCACCGAGGCGGAAGCCCATGAGAGATGGATGACCAAACGACGGGAGTCCGTCGTGTCGTCCGAGGTACCCAATTCATCACCAAGCATTTCTAGCGAAGAGAAATCCCCCGCACTGACGATCAGTACACGTTCCTCCTACGAATTCAAGAGTGGTGAGACGGACGGCCCTTCGAAGGCTTTGGAATGGTGCGTGAATCTCCACTTCGAAAACTGTCCTCAGGGGTGCAAAGACCGTCATTGTGATCCCTATTCCCCAGATTTCCGATTCGACCAACCGTTGGAAGATGGCCTTTCGCCATTCCATCTGGCGATAAAAGACGGGAGGCTGGACGAGATCCGAGAGATGGCGGCTGAAATACACATGACGGATACAAATACATCAGCGCCGCTGTTATTCCTGGCCGCGGAAACACGTAGGGCCAGGATAGCGAAGATCTTGCTATCCTGCGGCGCCTCCGTCGACGTACGTGACTCTTCCGGGAGGACCGTACTCCATCGCTGCCAAATAGGGGACATGCATAGCGGCGTCACAATTGCCGAGCTCTTCTTGGATGCCGATCCTAGCCTGCTCGATAGCAGGGACGACGAGGGGCGAACAGCCCTCCTTATGGCCGTTGAAAATAACCACCGGAGAATGACAGAGATGCTACTCACCAGGGGCGCCGACCCCAACATGCCCGACCGGTACGGCAAGACCTGCCTCCACCTCGCCGTCGAGGCGTGCGGATCCGACAGCTCAAGGAGCGCCAGGAGCCTGAGCATAGTGAAGATGCTCCTCGAGCACAAGGCCAATCCTAATGCCAGGGACAACACCGACAAGCGACCGCTTTATCTCGCCTGCCATCTAGGCAACGGAAAGCTCGTCAATGAGCTTCTTCGTGCGGGTGCAGATGTGAACGGCAGAGGCGTGCTCGACGAGACTCCGTTGATCATCGCGGTAAGGCATTTTCACGTTCCTGTGGTGCAGAAGCTCGTCACCTCAGGAGCAAATTCAACCTTGCGCGACAAATACGGCAGGGACGCGTTTTCGTATGCTACCGGCCCCCGTCGTCTCGAACTCCTCCGTGCACTGCACGGATCCCGCATTTAGTGATGACGTATGATACTAGCATGTGGGACTAGCTAGGACAACCAACTCCAGACATCGATGTGAGATGATACATCGCATTAGGTTTCCAACGCCTACGTCCACGAGGTAAGCCCGACCCGTCCCTCGGCCAGCACATGCCCGTTGAGTCTCACCTGATAATGTCGACTGTAAATTAGCGTCACACAGGAATGTACCGATATGAGTACTCCCTGTTCATTGCTCACCGCGCCCCAGATTGGTCGTTCAATATCTAGTAATTTTGCTTGACTATGGATTCAGACCATAACAGCGATTCACATAAATTTCACATAACAGTATATATAAATTGATATACCCCTGCATTTGGTTCTGTCGTTCTTGTCACCATATTGGACAGCTTTATCCACTTAGGGATAGGTTCGATGTACATAAGCAGCCGTACGACTATAGGATATAACCGGCATCTTTAAGCATCCTTGACTCTTCAAGTCTATACTTCGCGTGACAAAATCGTATTACATCTTCCACACAGGTACCGTAAATTGTACTATTTGAGAGCCTTGGAAGCGGGACATTCGTTGTAGCCAGCTGTACTAATTGTCGAAACAACCCCAATCCCCATTCCACCCAAGCACCCCAACGGAATAAGTTAATGCCCGTAGATCTCGTACAAAGCATATGGATAAAACCTGGCGCTTTGCTGACGTAGATGGCCACAGGTAGACGCTATGGACGTCGGAAGGCACATAGATTTCCTAATCAATCTCTACACCTTTGAACCACAAATGACCCTACCAATACCCCCCAAACCAGCCCCTAAACCAGCCCCTAAACTAGCCCCCTAAACCGCCCATAAACCACCAAAACCCAACTACATATTGTGATATCCAGCCATGTCCATTATATATCGACCGCAACAGTCGTATCTAATACGGAAATCGAAAAGTAGCTTCAACCCCTGCCCGTCATAGAGAACTATTAGAATTGGGGTTACAATAGGGTTAAGACCCACATATCTGTATTTTTATCTAGGTAGTTGTGGAATCACAATCCCTCAAAGCCGGGTATCTAGTAAGGGAATCTGAAGTGTATCCAGCCGATCGTTAAACAACTACCTCAACCGGTAGGTAGTTAGTCACCTTACAGAAATCTACGAAAATAGATAAGTACTGATTAACACCAACCAGCAGTCTCGCTAAGTATCATATAGGCATTTTTCACACCGTCTCGTCGTGCACATGTCCACAGTCCCCTCGATTTACAGGATCGGGTTTTCGCTCTGTTGTCGAGGTTTACGCAGGTAGGTAATTAACCTTGAGCTTCGTTGGGCTAACACTAGGTAGCTAAAGACGTCATTAAGCCATAAGGTAGCAGGAAGTACATAATACCGCGGAGGTATTAGTTTGCGGTGGGATTCGCTTCGCTGGACGTGTGATATTAAGCGCATAGGACAAATCCCTGCGCACCGTGGGCTCAACTTCGGGCTAGTATCTTTGCCTTCCGCGCCTGGAGCCATAACAGTCGAGCGAGGTTTTATGTGGCATCCACACGAAGGGATGTAATTATCAGCCCTATCCCGCAGGAGAACAAGGCCTTATCACCTTCATTTGTCGCTTGCTATGGCCGGAGGGCGGATATGCCGCCCATCCAGACGGGACAGTTTGTCACAGTCAAACGGGTCTTTTTTTCTCTATCGTATATCCCGCCTCGATCTCGTAGATTCCCCAGGCCTGCAACACAACATCAAAAATGTAATAGCGGGACTGGTGTGAGGTCTAGCCTTGGAAGCCCATCACACTCCGCCTAGTAGTCTGAAGCTCTGGGATACTTAAACTTAGTTCCGGGGGGATGCTCGTCGGTGCGGAATTTGCAGTACGGATGCATGCATATTCCACTGACGACACTTGGGCACTAATTAAGTCTGGTTAGATGAATGCTCTTAAGGCCCATCTGGAGGAAAACGTACATGATGACCATAAATGCAATTATCCACATCGCAGTCCTGACCATTGGTGCAAGGATTCAGGCGGGCGAGGAGGGCAATAGCATTGATTTCGTCTTTTGTCGGGTTGTAGTTATGCACGAAGCAACACTCGTCGCCTTTTGCGCAAGGGCCGCGGAGGAAGTGGTTGTTGCAGAGTTTGTTGCTATCCTTTCGCTTCTTGATAGCGTCCAGAGCAACCTGATTGATGGGTATCGGAGTATCGAGACCGCGGGGACCAGGATTCCAGGGCGGCTGCGTCTTGGTGCCGCGAGCTGGAGTAGCGCTTTTGAGTGTTATGGGTAATGTGAGCTGCGGAGGTGGGCTAGCCTTTTGTGTGATAGTAGCATACGAAATGCTGCCAGACGCAGATGACACACTAGCGACGGACGGAGTCAAAGGGGTTCTGTTGATGAGTTTATCGCCTCTGAAGATATCCTTCAGATGTAGAATTTCGACACCGGTAGACTCTATCTCGCGAACGGTTGGATAGCCCTCCAAGATGGTAATGCGTCGTCGGATACTAGCATCACTGACCAAGTCGTCTAAAAAGGGGGCGTATCCAGCGTCGTGGGAGACACCTAACACTATCTGCTTGCAGTTGTAGTTGCGTAGGTTCCACCTAGTAGTCTCTGAGAGGCAATGAGCAATGAGCGGCAGGCAAGGCAACGATTCCACGGGGAGGCAGAAATGCTCACCTCTGATTTTGGAATCAGCCCTTTCTTTTCCGTATCCGACATCGACAAAGTCAAAGGATGCCTTAGCCTGGGTGAAGCCCAGCATAAACTCTTTCACATCGTTCTCGCTGTCGACGCAGCCGTCGCGTTTCATAGCCTTGCTGAGGCCATTTAGGTTGGCCACTACCTTGGCAATTATCTCAGTTTCGTCGGCATCTCTGCATCCTAGTGCTATTGCTTGTCGAAGTGCATTTGCGGCTTTCTTTCCACCTTCGAGGCCTTGTTTCATGAATTCTTCTTTGAACTAGAACGAAACCACAGCGTTAACTGGTGTGAGATCAAGGAAAGACTCGCGTGATGAGATGATATGTATGCACTCAAGGGGCCTAAGGAGACTCACAAGCAAACCATCTCCATCAATCAACACTAGAACGTAAGGATTTCTGTTCTGTTGAACCACTTAGCTTCAACATCCCGACCACGTACGATTCTCGAGTCTGGACCGAACGAACAAGGTAGGCGGCGGGTACCTTCAAGTTATCATTGTCCTGGGAGATGTAACCCATGCGAGCCTCAATATCTCGGAGGCGCTGCTGCAAATCTCTTCTAGATTGAGCAGCATCGTCGAGGTCCAGGCGGGTATTTCTCAATTCTTGATGCAGGGCAGTGTTTTCTTGACGGAGGGAGCTTTCGATATGTTCGGCGTAGATCATAAGATCCTAGTTAATGGGGAAGCGGGGCCTCTGTCAGCATATCACGCAGTAATATATCTCTAATAACACAAACCCATGTGGATGCGAAAGTAAGGTACGAAATACAGTCAGCCAGCAGTGTAGATTCGCATAGCGGATGGGTGTGTGGGGACGGATTGACGGGACAGATCGTGGGAAATACACATGCCACTAGGCAGATTCCAGACTCGAGAGCGAATCAGGGGTAATTAAACCAGGCATGGTGGATGGATATACGCATACCTTGATAAACTCGTGCGTGCGACTCCTCTGGAGATCATATTCTTGATATCGCTGGAGAAAATCCATGATGCCGCCCATGGCTGTATTTTGCTTTGCAGAAGCCAGCTTATCAATCGAGCGCGGGGAGTGCAGCAAGAATTAAGAGGAAGAAGAAGAGGGGAAATGGATTTATTTTCGCCTTGGAAGGGCAAGTTTTGATACGGACGATGGTTGGTCGTCTAGGCTGGCCAGGTGACGTTTGTCGGTTTGCTCGCTGGCGGCAGCGCAAAGGTGATGGTTGATGGTTTGTACTGTTATTTTATGCAGACAGACAAAGGCGAGGAAGAGGGGTTGCAGGCGGCCTCTAATTAAAAATGAACCAAAGCCAGCACAGCAGTTGTTATTAGAGGCCACCGATCCTCCGTACGGCCGCATCAAATTGGACCCGGCGAGTAAATAATATTCATGTATCACACCTTGGATAAGTAACTTTGTATGCTAAAGGTATAGCTAGCTGTAAGTATCCCTAGGTGATCAAGATCATATACCTGACTGCCATCAAAAAGAGCCGCGGACGAAGTCTTAGCGCTCTTTTCCCTCTTATTTCCCTATTGGCGGTTGTTGCTTATCAAGTTGTCCTGGCATTGAGGCTGTGTTAGGTCGCTGGGGCTGGACGATAGATGCAATCGATATATACCTGATGGGGTGGAAGCTGCTAAAAAGAGAAGGAAGGAAGAAGGAAGATCTGTTTCTCTTCTTTAATGCCCACTGCGTTTAAGCAGAGCAATTCCTTCAGACACAATTAAAGAACGCTTCAAAGAAACAAAGCTGCAGTCGGTATATATCACATACGCACGTACATACCCAGGAAAAGATGCTTTATGTATGCTAAATATAGATGGATGTACCTAGCATGGGTGCAATTATTAGAGCCCGCTGTTACCCCACCCCAACTTTGTTGGAGAGACTTGGCACCCGCATTTACAATGATTTATAGACCCCTCTTAATATGCACTTAGCACATTTTCAACGGAGGGTAAGTCATAAGTACTATAGCTCCCCTTACACCTCTTGTATCATCTGTGGAAAAGAAATTTTCAATACTTCAAAACCTCCAAGTGGGTGGTGAATTGCCTTATTGTCAGCCGTGCCCGTTCACAGGCGACCTACATACTGTATGTACCTTGGGGCGGGGCTGCTAGGCACGCTTATATCTGCAGAACCAGCCAATCGCCATCCTCACCGGCGCGCTAAGATCCCACGACAGCCACCCCCCCGGTTAAGTGCGCCGTGCCGAATCGTTAGTTTGACCCGTACTAAACGCCTTCTGGCAACCCCCGACAATAATCGTTACCCTCAGACAATTAAGCGCGCAAGTAATCCAAGGCACTGCTCTTGCAATGGTATTAATAATTGTTGGTACTAAATGATGGTGGCGGTGCCGGTGGTGATAGTGGTGGTGTTATGGCACATAATTTATACCAGCGCTGCTTTGCTAATGCATCTAGTTTGTAGAGGCGTTTTGGTGCGGTCAGAATAACTATCTGACAGGCCGGGGGTGGATGGCGGCTAAGCATTTCGGTGACCCACACCTTAGCGCCCGAGGGAGGGGGCCCCACTGGGGCTCAGCACCCCTGGTAGCGACCCCGAGCTTTGACGACTGGGAAGCAGCGAATCGCCTTGCCGATACCCAGCTCCCGTGGCAGCACGTCATCGCCTTGTTCAATACCCATGGCGTCTTTCGCGGTGGCCCGCTCGATCGCCCGGCCGTGGTATCAATTTGGGGGCCACATGCAGCTTCCTTCCAAACTGACCTTCCGGGAGCCTGCCTATCTGCTTATATCAGTACGTAAGCAATTTTCCCCAAGGCAGAAAAACAAAAGGGATGGCTGAGTTCCCATTTGCGCATACGCGTTGTATGTCTGCCTTGCCAGTAGCAACGCTTGAGGGCAATCTGGCAGCGACAACCAGACAGTAAAGCGCCCGCATGCCGATGTCTACGCGTGAGCTTTTAGTAGGTAACGCATCAGGATTTCATGGCTTACGCTGATATGACGACTTTATAAAGGTGCCTAGTTGATAGATCTAGGTGGAGATCTGTTGGTGGGGCTTCAGCTCCCAGAGAATCAGGTGGCCTAGCATTTCTTGACTGTGAGAGAAAGCATTATAGGTAAACCCCAAGTGCAGAGTCTTATATCTATCAATTGTACTCACGTTGGCATGCGTAGTCATCGTGTGCGTGGTGATCATTCAAGGGAAACTATATTATATATCCTCTGGCTACCTTTCAGGGCGTGCCAACTACTCTTCTCGGGCCACTGCACCACTTGCCCTCCAAAGCGGACTTCTTTCACGCGAATTAGTAGCTCACTCTTTGGTATCGTCGCACTTCTCACTGGGCTTTTCCTGCTTCCAGGCGAAGTCGTAGTGATCAGCGCAGTTCTTGCAATGCTTCTTGTCCTTCTGAGCGTCCTTGGTGCACACGCACTTGCAGTCGCACTTGGCCATCTTGGACGGGGTCTGTTGGTAGTGACTTGAGGTGATTGGAGTTGTGATGTTTTCGTGGTGATGACTCTTGAAGATACTTACTGTTGTTCTTGTTTATGTTGCTGCTGTTATTATTGACGATGGCGATGAGAGGGATGGAGATTTCCCATGGCTAAGCAGGCGAAGCATATATAGACCGTCACCTCCCATGGCAGGGCGTTTTCCAAAGGGAGCGTTCACGAAACTATAATATTATGTATTCCCGAGGCGCCGAAAAGCTGTCTATTTCCCCTTTATTTCTGCTGTGGCTACTAGCTAAGACAGAGACTTTGTTACTGAAGTTCGCTTGGAATGATGAATTAGTTCTTTTGTTTCACTCCCATAACATTGAGGGCGATAGTTCGATTGCTTTCTATAAGGAAGGAGGCGCCGAAGAAAGATAAAATGAAAGAAGAGAGTTGACATTCTCTGATAACAACAAAGAATATCATCATCGCATAAACTGCAACCTTCAAAGCAAACTAGTTCGCGCCCCTTCCTACGTATAGATTAGCCTACCATTACATTTAAAGTAGTATGAAGGGCTTGGAGCAAAAATGCTTAATAGGCCACTAAAATTGGATTCGGATCCAAGACTGTTATGAATGAGTGCTAGCCTACGTTGACCGCTTTAGCATTTCAACCTTGGCGTAACAATCGTCAAATGAGAGCCTGCTCGGGCAATGCCACTGGGCTTAATGCCAAACAAGAGTCCCATGATTTCAGGCGGACTGTTGGGCGAATGGGATGCAAACAACACTTCAGGCTCGCAGGAGAATGCAATTTTATCTCATGTGCGAAGTGTCCCGCATGCGATGGCCGCCCGGGTGGATAATGATGTTGTCGCGTTCAAGATTAAGGCTTTATTGTCGGCTCTGACTCTAGAGGAGGAAAGAATTTCCCAGACCACTTAGGCGGCCCCAGCCCATTATATAATTAGCCCCTGGTGAACCCTCCATGGGGTCCGTAACGGGGTTCTGATCAGAGCCCTTTAGACTCCCATACGGACTGCGACAAATGCCATCCGGAATCCACATATATCTGTTACCCTATGGTTTCTCGTGGAAACCCGACATTCACATTTCGTCTTCCTCATGGACCCCCTGAGCATCACTGCCGGCTCTATAGCCATGCTACAAATATGCGGCTCGATTCTCCAGATCTGCTACAATACACGTGCCATCCTTAAAGCCAAACCATGGGGTCTCTCACACATCCAAGACGAGATCAGGGATTTGAGAGGAGTCCTCGAAGCCCTTTTCCAGCTTTCTGTTGATGATGACATTAAAGTTAACCACAACCAGAAGTCCAGTATAAGGATGCTTGCTCAGAATCAACAGGGAGGTCCGTTGAAGCTCTGTTTAGACGACCTGCGCAGTCTCGAGAAAATACTCTTGGCCAAATATAGCACCGAACCTCGTACAAAAATCCACGCCGTCATCCGAGCAGTTTCGTGGGATCTATTGGAAAGAGAATTTATGCCATATCTCGATCGACTGTCACGATCAAAGGCAACCTTGAATTTAGTGATATCTGCCAATGAGGCGTAAGGCACCCCCTGATTGGCTATTACAACGCCATTGTAACGGTTTATGGTCTTCTCGCTAACTACACGGACAGAGCCTTGATAGTCGAGCTTCAGAGAATGTCGTGCTCGATGAATAACGATATATCAACTATTAACAACAGTTTGGAAAAGCTCGCGGCAGAGATGTCTGTGCATAACTTTAGTAAGGGGGCCTCTATAGTGTCTGACTATCCTAATGCCAACCCCCTGTAGACCAGACTCAGAAAGAAATCCTCAAGTGGCTGTCACCAGTAGATTGCCGGAGCTCATACGCATCAGCCGTGAACCGGTGCTATGCTGGGACCGGACAGTGGCTCCTAGAGACGCCAGCCTTTCGAAGTTGGAGAGACGGCGAGGGGCCCAACTTGTTGTGGCTTAGCGGGTTTGCGGGATCGGGCAAAACCATACTAGTGTGAGGCATCAGGAGCTAAGCATCTGATACAAACTGTGAGACATGCGCTGAAATACACTGCAGGTCCAACGCCGTTAGGAGTCTGACTGTTTGGGCTGGCGCGGAGAAGTCACGTCCTCAGGTCGCGTATTTCTTCTGTGACTTTCGCAACGCAAATAGCCAGGATATCGCTGTTCTCATGGGGAGCATAGTCAGCCAGTTAATTGTGCAGAGCGGCAGCATCCCTGCCCTGGTAGAAGAAGCTTTCCAAACGAGCACAGTTGCTGGGACGTACCGAAGCCCCGAAATTTCCTTCCTTGTGGACGTCCTAGTACTCCTAACACGTCAGTCGCGAGCTCTCGTGCTTATCGACGGCGTAGATGAAATTGACGAGCGACGGGATCTGCTAAGTTTCCTGCAGCAGGCTTGCCGACCCCAGAGCAATGTCAGAATTCTTGTCAGTAGTCGCGAAGAACAAGACTTGCGGGAGAGCCTAGTTGATGCTCACAACATCCGTATCGAAGAACGCATATCAGAGGTCGATGATGACATCTCCAGATATCTCAACGGAAGATTGCAATTTGACCCGAGTCTTCAGTGGCTCAAGCCGCATATTAGAGACGACATCCGCGTATCTGTCGAGCAGCATGCTTGTGGAATGTGAGTGTCTGAGTTATTCTTCTTCAGGGTTCACCTGATGACAGCTGCTAGGTTTCGTTGGGTCCAATGTCAAATGGATACTATAAGCAGCCTGCGAACAGTCAAATCCATCCGGAGAAGCTTGAACGAGCTCCCTAGCGGTCTCGAGGAAACGTACGATAGAATTCTCTCCCGTGTAACAAAAGCAGACCAAGACACAGTGAGACGAATCCTTCTCTGGGTGTCATTCGCTACTGTCCCTTTAACTGTTGAAGAACTACATAGTGCTATCGCTGTGGAGTGGGGTATCGATTATCTGGATGAGGAATCGTTACTTCGTAGTCCACTTGATATTTTTAGCTTGACGGGGGGTCTGGTCGGCCTCTCCGACCAAGGTCATGTGAGCCTTGCTCATAAGTCCGTCAAAGACTACCTCTTATCATCGGAGTCCTGTAACAGCTCCTTCGTGGCACAATTCGCACTTTCCTCCGAAGACTCGAAAAAAACCCTCTTTCGAAGCTGTATGGCATATATTTCCTTCAGCGAGTTCGCACACGGCCCAGCAACAACGTCCTCTGACTACCTGGAAAGAATCCAGAAATACCCCTTATTACGGCATGCAGCTATAGCTTGGCCATATTATTACAGGAGCATAATGCCAAGCAAAGAGTTGCACGACACGGTTGCTCGCTTCTTCGCGAAGGAAAACCATAGCACATTCATGTCTTGGGTGCAAGTAATTAACGCGGACAACCCATTTTCTTGGGACTTTTATCCTCGTCATGCCACAAATTTGTATTACGCAGCAACTTTTGGCCTCGCCGACATGGTAAAGGCATTGATCGGCTCTAATACCCCTTTGGATCTACCCGGGAGCCGATACGGGGGTACTGCTCTACATGGTGCTATCTACCGCTTGCACCGGCCTATTGTGGAGCTTCTCCTGAAAGCTGGTGCGGACATCAACCGCCCCGATTTCCTAGGTGTATCACCGTTGCATACAGCAGCCACGTTAGGCAGCCTCGATCTTATTAAGTTGATGCTACGTTATTCCGCCGATGCCACGGCGCTAGATGGGATGGGGGAGACTCCGATCGACTGGGCGGAGAAGTCTGGGCAATTGAATATCAGCGAATGCCTTCGGGGGTCATCGACAATCGATGAAACCGTCGTCGAAGACCCCCAATCAGACACTCTCTGGCGGGCATCGAAAGAGACTATTCCCTATTTCCCCGACTTTCATTGTCTTCGCTCTGGCGTGGAATGTAGTCTCATTCTCAAAGTGCAGATTGGTACAAGGACCATCACTGAGGAAGGACTTCCGGAGCCCTCTCCTGCAGCCTAGCCTCAGTCGACACCCTGTCCTGACCATTCAATTGGGTACCAAGACACCGTTTTAATCTCCCCTAACCCACTGATCCTACTAGTGAATGGCTGTGCTGGCACCACACCATCGAGGATGATCATGAGTTCATCCGTATTACATGCAACCTCCGTTAGCCGTATGCGATCCTGGTTTCGGATGCGCCCCTCCCATAGGGTGCGACCCTCGCACTGGAAACATAACCAGCCTGAAAACCGAAAAAAAGACAAGGATCTTCAATGCTGGCGTCCGGTCTTGCTCTGCTGTAAGGCGAAACTTGACGGACGCATAGCCAATGGATACGATATCATGCCTACACCGACAGACATTTTGCTGGCCTGGTGACGCGGCATATCGAATCTGCCTCGACTACAGTTAACAACAAATTAGGCTGTGTAGACTATCGAAGCAGACGGTGATTCGAAAAATATACTTTGGGTCTCGGTGGGATTATGTTACTGGGGGCAAGTAGTAGTTCAGAGTGCAAAACGGAAGACACAGCCTAGCAGGGAGTTCGCAGTATAGGCAGTGAATAGAATGACCATCAATTAGTACTTACGCCTCCTCTAACTATTTCGGGCCGGAGCACCTATGTATAAATGTACAGCCTTCGCCTGTGGCTTACTGGGACCCAGAGATCGCGCACCCACAACTCCCCCCGACATCTCTGGTTTCAAGAATGGGTATTCTATATCTCCAAGTAAACCCATCAGCACCACTGACTTTTCAAAAACTGATAACTAGTAACTTTTGTTGTCATTCCAAGAGCGACCTGTCTCTACTTCTCAACTATCGGACCCGTGTGTAATATACGGTTGCCGTTTTATATCCCTGCACGTCTCCGACTCGGGTGTTCCGCTCACGTCTTGCTCCAACATGTCCTCCTCATCCGAGACAGACTATACCTCTATCCTAAAAAATTTAGGGGTGAAGCAACCCCAGCGACCCAAACCAACAGGGGAGAAGAAGAACAGGCTTACAATCAGGGCCCCGCCACCTCGCCTGGATAAGGAACGCGTCAGAAACAATTGGTATCGAATTATCCGAAAGGCTCGGATAAATCTATACAAATATGATCCCATCGAAAAAGATTACATCCGTCTGATGGTTTTACAGCCTAGCCTGGACCGTAAGGCAGATCTACATGTATCGCTGCTCCCCGTACCAATCACGGCTCTAGACCAATGTCCGTACGAAGCGTTTTCGTACCATTGGGGCGAAAGCGAGTCCGAGAATCCTGTTTACGTTACGTCCAGAGAGCATAACGGAGGGGAGAAGATGAGAGATCTTAGCGAGGTCACTATTGTGGCGGCCTCGCGTCTTTATATCAAGGATAATCTGTACGAGGCGCTGAGACACTTCCGTTCAGAGAAACACCCCACGCTCCTTTGGGCTGACGGTATATGTATGGATCAGGGCAACGCCAGTGAGCTTGGAGCTCAGATCCCACATATGGCGCAAATATACTCCAAGGCAAATCGAGTGTGCATCTGGCTTGGGACAGCCGATGTCGACCGACGTACCGACCGAGCTATGGACTTCATTGGAGAGGTAGTCAAAACCCACGACATCCGAGATCTGATTCAACCGGACCAGGCACAGAACTGGAGAGACCTGATCTTTTTAGTAACGTGCACCTGGTTCTCCCGACGATGGATCATACAGGAAATCGCCTTGGCGATAGAGGCCACCGTCCTCTGCGGCTCCAAGGTGATCGACTGGAGAGATTTCGTCGACGCGATCAGTCTTTTCGATCTCAATTTCCAGGACATCCGGAAACTCTTCGCAGACAAGTCTCATGAGTACAATGCTATTACTGATCTGAAACCACTGGGGGCGAAGATTCTGGTCGATGAGCTGAGCAACACGTTTCTGAGAAAAGCAAACAGGAGCTTGTTTGAGCCTATCAAAAGCCTCGAGGTCTTAGTATCGACCTTAGCGCCTTTCGAGACCTCTGACCCGCGAGACACCATATTCGCCTTGTTGAACATTGCGAAGGAGACTTCATCAGCTTCGGCCCAGCGAATGCTACCTGATGCACAGTTCTCTCCGCCAACCCCAGATTATACTAAGAACCTCCTCGAGGTATACATTGAGTATCTTCGCTGGGTCATATCTAGTAGTAATTCGCTTGACATTATATGCCGTCATTGGGCTCTGCCGGAGAGGAAGAGCAAGGCGATAATGTACGAGGTACTCGTTACCCTCCCGTCATGGATCAAGCTAGTGCCAGAGTCGCCCTATGGTCAACAGAGTGAGGGGCTGAATGGACGCAAGAACGGAGACAGCTTCGTAGGGTTGCCAGGAGCGAAGTCCTATAATGCTTCCCATAACATGGCGCCTGTCGTACGATTCACTATGGGGCTAGCTAAGTCACCAAACTCGCCGATGAGAAGCACCACGAAGCCAACAGGAAAACCCCAGGCTATACCAATGCGCGAGCGGGAGAGTGGGAACCGTCGGTATACCGTACAGAAAGGTCCGGCCCTGCCAAAGAGTCCTCCGCCGAGCCCCATTGCATCTTCCAGGCCCTCTACACCTACAAGTCCTATCTTGAAGCCTTTCTCACAACAAGAATCGCGGGTCGAGCAAGCCACGATGCCTATTCCAACGGATTCGTCAATGTACGTCAAGGGTTTTGTTCTCGGCACCATAACTTGGAACACGTCCCGTATACCAGATGGCATCATTCCGCAGGAGGCCCTGAAGAAGTTAGGGTGGACTGATGAGGGACAGTCCGAATACTACGATGTGCCGGATAGGGTATGGCGGACATTAGTCGCGGATCGTGGCCCTGACGGAAAGCTACCCCCTAGTTGGTATAAACGGGCTTGCCTTCGCTGCCTTGTGAATGATACGCCGAACGGACACATTGCCACGAAAGACATCCTCGAAAGGAGCCCTCCGGGCATAATGCAGGATTATATTAAGCGGGTGCAGGCCGTTACATGGAACCGCGTCGTATTCAAAGCCAAGGATGCCGGGGACGCTCGGTCAGAGAGGCTCGTCGGCATTGGCCCGCCATTTACGGAAACTGATGACTTGGTATGCATACTCTTCGGCTGTAGCGTCCCTGTTATTATACGTCCCTGGGTGTCGTTCCAGCGCAGCACAAGCCAGACCGATGGGCGCCGCAAACCCAAAGACAAAGAGAAACCGAGTTATTACGAGTTCCTCGGCGAGGCGTTCGTCTATGGCAAGATGGATGGCCAAGCCGTTTCTGCCATGGACCGGAACCAACTCGAGGCTAGGACACTGGAGTTCTGTTTGAAGTAATCCAATGGCGTATACTATGCGTGGTCTAAACACTCGATCCTTAATGCTGGAATAGGGGGCTAGAATAGGGGGCTAGAATAAGCGTAAACTAAAGAAAAAAACCATACCATTTTTGCATACAGTTGTGTAGGCCCCAAGCCCCTCAGCTTACCTCCTAGCTATGGGGTATAACGGGTGACCTAGTAGTACCAACCCGGAAAGGTGTTCCCTCGTTGCAGGTGCAATCTTGCAGGTACCGGAGTATTGTCGCCCCTAGTCCGTTCTACCGTCGCCCTGGAGTGGTGCACACGGTAATACCGTACTAATGCCACCTCCTTTCCTTTCTAATGAGGCCTCTAGATAATTCTCCTTCAACGGCCTTACCGTACTCCAGATCCAGTCGCTGTAACTCATAAACCTCGTTGTCCCCACATTCATGCCCGGGCTAGGATGGGGCATGCCCCTTTTATCCATCCCGGCTTTTGATACAGCTATCTGACGCGTTCTTACCCTGCCATACCTCTGGATCAACGCTTTTAGTAAGCCATGAGAGCATGGAACGACGGGTCCCCCAGGCACGCGGCAGTGACTCTGTTTTCTGGAATATATTGGAATCCTTTGCGGATGACGGCTAGAGCATGCTCCCGCTCATCCTGGCTAATCTCAGGTCGAAGACGGTCAATTTTCCTTTCGAGAGTCTCGTAACCTTGCAAGACGTCGGACAGAGGCATCCGATCGGCTTGATCGTACCACCAGTATTTGGCTACATTGTCACCAGGATAATAGCCCTTCCAATGCTCCGGGAAGGGCTCCAATGCGCCGAGTAAGCGAGATACGAACGTAAGACCGTCGCCGTAAGTGAGTTCGATACCCAGGTAGAGCCGGACGATATTGGTTCCACGAGCTCTCCAACCCCATCCTCCTCGGTCAAAATGACCTTTCGTCGTCGACCAAGACGTAGGTATATCCCCGCGGTTGACCAGCTCTCGATGGAGCCGATGTCCCACATCACCGCTCCGCTATTTATGTCTGTAGAAGTGCTTAGGATCAGTGCGTAGCCAAACAGGCTGGTAGCTGTTATGAGAGTTCAACACGCCCGAATGCACAATTCCGGCCTCTTGCAGGCGCTTCAGGCCCAGAAGTAAATGCCTCGCTGCGGGGACCCGAAAAGGCAGCCGGAACTTCGAAGCAAGCAGTATCCGGACTCGGCCCCCGCCAGGGAAGCACGAGCACGGTATGGGACATGGCCTCTTCGGCCTGGAAATCGGAAAGCTGCGAGATAGACAACGAGATAGTTGGAGACATCTGGTCCGGCCCTCCGGATGATCTCGTCGTGCATGCGGTGCTCGTACTTTCCCCGCTAGCCGGGACTTATGACCTTTAGGGCCGCGGCCTTGTTTTGGCGCAGGTCGCGGGCCAGCCATACCGTAGAGAAGAAATCTCCCCAGCCGACTTTGTGCTCGATGCGGTATCTCTGGTCGAGCACTTGGCCTATCCTAAGTGGATAGTACAAGTCACCAATAGAGCATCCTAGGTTAGCGAGTACTGTTTCCGGTGCCGCGTGTGTCGCTGGGGCACTACTTTGCTCATGCTCCTTTTCTTTTTTCCGTCTTCCCTGCCGCGGGCGACCAGCTAACCGGCCGATGGCGACCCAGAAGATCTTAACGAGCGGCTAACCACAAAGTTCGGGGTGTTTTCTCCTCGTCATGGAGTAGGCCGATAAGTAGGCAGTGTCGGCTACGAATTCGCGACGGCCCTGTGTCAAATCTCAAACCGCGGGGCTCAGCTGTCCGGGATGTACCTGGCTAGTTGATATTTAAGATGCAGCCTGGAGCGACGGGCCGTCCCATACTCCCCGGGCCTCATGCGGGCGTCTATTCTCTAGTAGATGTAGGACCACCCTCCACAGGACGCTTCAAACTGGGGCAAGATACCCACGCTCCAACTAAATACATGGAAAATAAGGATGAGCGTATTCAAGCTATTATTCCCCCCACACGGCGTACAGACCCCCCAACCTCAACCTAAATACCAGATCACAACTCCCCCTAGATATTACGGTCTCGAGCTTTGCTCGCCGCCGTGTTATACCTACCTACTAGTCCACGACTGCCAGATTTGGTGATTCGCAATGAATAAGACAGAACCGAAAAGCCCCTCCTTTCTATACTGCCGCGCCAAATCCATGCAAGACCTTATTATGTACGATATGCTATTTCATCTCACCGAGGTGATGGCGCCCCCTATTCCTTAGCCCCTAAGCCCCGTCCGGCCCCTTCGGACGATTTTGTACAGACGCAACGACATCGCAGACTCCTGCGTTTGTTCTGCGTTTCATACCTTCATTCAGACCTATCCATTCCTGTCACGTGTTACTTCCGTCTTTCGGATATCACCCCCGCACCATCACGCACTCTTGCGGTCTTTCTCCTGCTTCTTGGGAAGTCCAGCGGCCCTCCTGGCCGCCACGTCGCCCTCTGCGAGCCATCTACTCGCCTTGATGAGCTGGACGACGTTCAGGATCTGCTTGATGGCCATGACGGGGAAGCTGACACCAGTGATGACCCAGGGCCAGAACGAGTCCATTTTGTTGGCGCGGGCCATCTCCAAGGCGGCGGCGCTGTAGGGATTCGTGAAGAGCTGGCGGAGCGTCGAGCTATTAAGTTGAGCTCCTTGCTGGATGGCGGCGGCCTTGCTCTCACCGACCGTGGTCAATAGCTGCGGCGAGAGGAGGGGCGAGGAGAAGGAGAGTAGGTACAGTCCGATGAAGAAAACCTCATTCAGGGCGCAACACGTAAACAGGACAGCCTTGAGTCGTCGTTAGTTCCGCTTACGATGGAGGGACGGCATACGCGGTCGAAGATAATTACCTTGTTGGTGTAGTACAAATTCAGAAGCCAGCTTCTTGACTTGTCTACGTTCTTGTGGCTCGTCTCTGACCCTCCCATGACCAACGTCGCGTACATGTGCATGTAATGGCTGGCAAAGTCGATGGAAATCAGGCCTTGAAACAAAATGGCCCAGCGCGGGAAAGCGGAAGACAGGAAGACCAGTAGACATGACGTGGTGCATCGGTCGGTTACCATGTCCAGGACGGCGCCGAACCTGGTCGACTGCTCGAAGTATCTTGCAGCGTACCCATCAAGGGCATCGAGGAGGCAGGAGACACTGTAGAGGAGCGAGCAGGTGCGCGGGTGTAACGGCATGTAGTAGAGAGACGCAATGGCCAGAACGATGCGAGAATAACCTGCATTGAGACGGGCCACAGTTAGTATGTTCTGGTTCTACTGGAGACTGGATGGCGAGTATGGGACCTGGGCTTTCTAACTCGGCGGGTTGCATACCAATAATGTTGGGCCAGAAGAGGAAGATGTTCTCCCGCGACGACGAACTCTCCCTTTCGGTGGTAGAGACAGTCCGAGAAGAAGCAGCTTGACCTTCCGCATTCCCATACCCGTTCTTACTCCCATTCATTGGAGAAGTCGAGGTAGACTTTGCAGGTGCACCATCGTTCAAAGCTGCCAACGCAGCCTGACGCCTGGTGTGTCTTTCAGACATGTCGAAGCGTTCCCGCAGTGTCCTTGTCTGCGCGAATAGCCCTAAGTCTCGATACTCGTTAGAGGTGGTGGTGATCCTGCCAGGATAACTCTGGCCTTGCAAAGAGATGACTTGATGATGGAAGCTCCTGTCCTGAAACTTCGGACTTCCCGAACAGGCTAGAAAGAACCCAGAGGCGTTATAGGCGAGACAATGGAACTCCCACATCAAGTAGAAGTACGGACGTACGATAGATGTGGTGACTGAGGAGGAAGTTGTCTCGATAAAGAGTCGGCAGCCCCGGGAAAGAAGGAGATAAACATGATTAAACTGGACGGATTTCGAGTTACACACCTATCAGTCCTATCTCCTTGAGGTAAAGGCGAGGGGGGCCGTTTTGAGGTCCCGATAGAACGTCAGACTGACCACGACACGACTGATTAAGGATTTTGGGTGGGGGGTGCTGATAAGATGATAAGATAAAGCATATGTAGGTAAAGGAGATAATGCTTACTATGTAGGTACGTTCCCAGAGTGTCAGATTAGTCAGGTATCTCTGGTCGCTATTGATTCTTGTGTCGCGATCGATTCGCGTCGGGTGAATAGTAGACAGAACCCGACGGTGCTAGCTCCGGTGAAGCCGTGTGTATATTGGACCCAGTTGGTGTCCAAACAATCGAGAACCCGGCCAACCGATCAAATCTTGTCCCTGACCACTCACATGCATGCTTTGAACTGTTTTTACCCGGTATACCGGGGGTACTGTGCAACGTAGACGGTAAAGCCACTAACAACACGTAAAAAGCTGCCGCTTGTGGCGCATTATGTTGAAGGGCATCCCAGGTATCCCCAGGTTTAGTAAGGTATCTATCTATGTAGGCTAGGTCCCGATTGCGACGAGGATCTCGAGGCTCATAGGGCAGATGCCTTTTGAGCCCTGCCAAGTCTCCTCTGGATGCAACTCTGCGATGGCAATACCTATGTATGGTTGCCATTTTCGTTGCCCGTCAATGCTGCACAACTGACTGTAGCACATACTTAGCGTGTATAGTATGCACAGGGGCCGGCCCGATATTCAGTTTACGCGTGTTAGCGCCCTGCTAACAGCCCACAGAACAGTATTTTTGTACGAAGCACTTTTTTTCTCTTCGTGTTTCTTATTTGCGTTTTCGGTCGCTTGAATTCGGAACTCCCGTTGTGAATCGTCGATGCGACCCCGAGGCGGCCCGCTGAATTACAGTAAGGGAAGAAGCCGCTGTCGGTATCCCCGGGCTGGTATATACGCCAATGACGAGGTGGCATGTTCCCTCTGGCGAATTGGAAGCTCGAAGGGTTTTCTTTGTCCGAGTCAAACCAGCCACACAGGACGACCTTGATAAGAGCAGCAATTCTCCGCTCGCTTTTATCGTCTATACAAATTGCGACTCGTACCATATCCACCCGAGCATGCCCCCAGGTGATCTAGACCACCGACCAGCCACTACACTAGAGAGCGCCAGTCTGTGCCCCCGTCTATCTTGACATACGTACTAACTAACTACAAGGAAGGGGGATAGACCCTGCATAACACAGTCCAGATTATCAACCATATATAGCGGGTATCTTAGGTATAGGGGCAATTTATCAATCCCTCTTTCCCGGGACCACGAGCGCCAACCTACTCTTCTTAACTCGTTCCGGATCTGGTTTGCGACGCACAAGCTGCTGCCGTTAGCCGTCAGTCAATCACGTCTTAAAACACCAGCGCCTTTCCGTGGGGCTTCCTCCACAACAGACGTCGCCAACCAATTGTCAGTTTGCTATCTAGCGAGCCAAAGGCAAGCCGAGATTGGTATCCCTCGAATCCTCTTAGCAGTCACAGCGTCACCTCGCTCGTCAGCTCCTTACGGCACATGCATGATACGCTCATAACTGCATAAGCTTTATTCTTATTCCTTATTCGAACAGCTTTCTGAGACATCCGCTTAACAGGCCGGCCAATGACCATTCGGATTACTTTTCTCGTTGGATCATTTGCCTATTTGAACTTAGAGATCGGGCTACTTATTAGTGGTTACCTTAAACTACCTAGTTGGGGGTAAAAGTAAAAAGCAGGTAAGCCAAATCCACCAAGCCGGAATTCCCATCCCAACCAGTTACTCTATTGGACTTAGGGGGGAGTATACGTAGCTCCTACCTACTTCGTGCCCCTCCAACATAATGCGAACTACCTAATGTACGTTAGGTAGCTGCAGTACGGAGCAGGCCGCGGTAGTAGGTCGCAGGTCCAGTGACAGCAGCTGCAGCAGCAGCAGCAGTAGCAGCAGCAGCAGCATCAGCAAGCAGCAGTAGTAGCAAACCCCCCACCAACCCACTCGCCCAATTGGAAAAGGGACGCTAACTGACATCATCCCCAGCCCCAGAACCTCGATTTGTTCTTTCGACGGGTCCCGGCTTGGTTAAGGTCAATATAAGACATCACAGGGCGGTCGCTCTAGCTCCAACTCCTAACGTTAGCCCCCGACGCGGTCAAATCGCTGACCGACCAAACCACACCATCCTCTGGCGCCTGCTACATATATCCCAGTTATAGACGGCCATACATCCCTAGCTTCTCCGCTTGTGCCGTCCGGTCCTCCTGTTTTCAGTTACGATCCCATTGCTCCTCCCCCCGAACAGAACTTTCATCTTGGCACCATGTGTGCCACTCACGCACACCACCCGTCCTTCAAGGCGACCTTCGCCGAAAGAGCCGCCGGTACCTCCCATCCGCTGTCCAATTACCTTTTTCGGTTGATGAACCTGAAGCAATCGAACCTGTGTCTCAGCGCCGATGTCCCGAATGCGCGAGAGCTGCTCAGCCTGGCCGATAAGATCGGACCCTCTATCGTCGTCCTTAAGACGCATTACGACCTGATTGTAGGGTGGGACTTCAATCCCCAAACCGGCACGGGTGCCAAGCTGGCCGCGCTCGCGAGGAAGCACGGATTCCTTATCTTCGAGGACCGGAAGTTTGGCGACATCGGCAATACGGTGCAGCTACAGTACACGAGTGGCGCGGCTCGAATCATCGAGTGGGCGCATATAGTGAACGTGAACATGGTTCCTGGCAAGGCGGCTGTCCGGTCGCTCGCGGAAGCAGCCGCGCGGTGGAGATCACGCGTGAATTATGAAGTCAAGACGTCGGTCACCGTCGGCACTCCGTTAGCGGAACACTTCGACGACAGCGGGAGCGACGGGAAGGATGAGGGTAACGCCCAACTGGAGCCCAATGCCCCGGGTACCAACCAGGACAATAACGGCCGGAAGAGCAGCATCGTGTCGGTCAATCTCACCCAGTCCTACGAGCCGGTCGACTCACCGCGCTTCGCAAACGGCATCCCGGAAGGCGACGAGATGCTCTTCGCGGGCATCGAGGAACCGCCGTACGAACGTGGACTCCTGATCTTGGCCCAGATGTCGAGCCAGGGCAACTTCATGGACGAGAGGTACACCAAGGCGTGCGTCGAGGCGGCGAGAGACCACAAGGATTTCGTCATGGGCTTCGTCGCCCAGGAGATGCTGAACAGTGAACCGTCGGATGACTTCATCACCATGACACCCGGCTGCCAATTGCCGCCGGAGGGGGGAGACGAGGATGCCGCCGTTGCCGGGGACGGCAAGGGACAGCAGTACAACACGCCGAAGAAGCTGGTGGGGTTCTGCGGGAGCGATATCGTCATCGTCGGGCGAGGCATACTAAAAGCGGACTCCCCACAGTCCGAAGCTGAGCGGTACCGAAGGCGGGCGTGGCAGGCATACTCGGAACGGACGGGACAGATGTGAATGTGAACATACGGCATTGAGAAAACAGGAAACGAGGAAGGGAGTCAGCCAACCTATCGGGGTGGGTGTGTGCGTGCGTATGTGTGTGTGTGTGTGTATTTGTAAATCAAACTATTCGAACTTAGAATGATATCCGGCTTGCGTGTTGGAACTTGGAGGACTACTTCTTTTTTATCATAGGTATCTGACTGGGACAGCGGACGGGACCGGAACTCTCTGTCACCAAAGGATTTTATCGTGCCGAAGAAAGGTTGGAAGGGCCGCAGGCCATTTATGCGCCATCATCGTTAACCACACCATCTCGTATGCCAAGA
>QJNX01000240.1:0-82848 GCA_004155925.1 Monosporascus sp. MG133
CCCCCCACATATGGCAGACGATGAGATGGTGGCGAAAGGCCAATGAGCGAGTTGCTTACAGTACTTGCATGGACAATTATGAAAAGGGGAACCCGTGCTAGGAGGCTTCGGAAGTCATTCGGGTCAGACGATCAAAGCTGATTTTATGAAACCTAATAGCTCTATATGCAGTCATTACGGAGCCACTACTGAAAGTGGGCTAATGTTGTTTTTCATCGCAACTCTTATCGACGTGACTACAGACTTCAAACCGCAAACGTCAACCTTGACGGGAATTTGATTCGTGTTTCCTGAGCTGAGCGTTTTCATCTCAAGGCATTTATTTTTCAGCTTGTCGAAAGGTATAACAATTACAGTAGTGGTAGAGTTTATTCCTCAACCGACCCACAGCCTCACTCTCCTTTCTCGATATCAACTATGCGTATTCAAAGACTTGCCTAATGATCGAAGCCTTAACAAAGATATAATTCCGTAAAGCGATCGTGATATACTACGTAGGATCGAAACGAGTCGCGGGGGCTATAAGTCATTCCACTGCCCTCATGCAGCATTAGCATTATTCACACAATCTACAGCTACAATTCCGTCATGAACTACGAATAGCCTAGGCAGACCTGAGCAAAGTGATACAAGAATAGAATTCTCAGCAGCAGCACAAGCGCAGAAGAATGAGAACCAGAACCCAGAACCCAGAACCGCTGAACCATACATAACAAGAATCCCTTGTATGCCAGGTAGCTTCCACGCCGAATTCCAAGCTGGCACTGTGCAACTGATGCAAAGTCCAGGCGCCCATCAGCACCCATCTCCCAAAACTATGACGGTCTAGCCTGGAGACGGCCTAGCTTTGTTTACCTCAAAACCAATTGAAATCAGTGGCGAATCCTGATACCCACTTGGGCCGGGTGCGCCTCCACCATTTGCAGATTGGATTGCAGAGCATTGCTGAGTACTGCTTGGCTTGAATGGGCAAAGCTCTCCAGTCAAGCTCTTTCGGGGCCAATGACGGCTGCCTCCCAAGGGTTTGTTATGAAGTGTGTGCGGGTACTGGTGGTTCACCCCATCCACACGCTCCGGGGCCATTGACAATACACTGAGGGCACCGATAATCTCCCGTTTCCTCGAGCTCCATTCGCCCATCAATCCCTATGCCGCCACCTCCCGCCCCTCCACTATCGATTAGGTACCTACACTTGCCAGCTCTTTGCCCCGTGTTTAGCACGTATTCTGTAGACTGCAGATGTCTGGGACCCTAGCATCACTGGCATCCATAGCATCCCCTGCTTAGTACTTCGTACCCGTTCACCCCATCCAACAAAATCCTTCGCCCTCTCCGCTCCGTACATGCTTATCCATCTTCTCCTCTCCCTCCTTCTCTTCCTACCGAAACGTTTTTGAACCTCCTACCCGAGCACTGCAACTCTTCCCACGAATCCATGCATAACCATACCACATCATACCATAAACTTTCCACCATCCTCACAACTTAACGAGAATAGAAAATAGGAAACCCCTCATAGCAAGAGCCAATTTTTGTTTATACGCTTGCGGATACCTCTTGTTATTCAAACTCTGCGCAGGTTTCATTGTTGGTTTTGTTTCAAAATAATACCGCAAAGCTCGGTCCACCTTACGCAAACGTCCCATTTGAACAAACCCGCAGTGTCCCCCCCCCCAAAAAAAAGCCAAGTACCGAGAAAGCACCTCACTTCATACCCATTCTTCATATTCTAGCATACTACATCCCACAGTGACACACTTACACACCGCCACCCCCCCAACGGCGTCTCTCGGATATTCTCTTGTCCAACCAAACGCATCAATATCCATCAGTAACGACGGCGACCGAAACGGGAAGACGGAAACGATAGAGCTTATTCTTACAACTATATTTGTTTATTCTTTATAACAGAAAACCAAACTGCACATAATGTCTTCATATTACCACTACGGTCACCACCATCCGCCCACTGCCGCTGCGCCGTCAGCTACCCACAACCACCATGGCGGCCGTAACCGAAGGGCTCCGAGGCTATCCGTGTCCCAGAACTCACAACGGCAGTTCCGCGGCGTCAAGAGCATGAAGGAGTTGTCCGAGTCGGCCTCTGTATCATCCTTCCGGTCGCAGTTCGAGGCCAGCCGTTCGTTCGATCTCGAAGATGACATGGAGTTCTGCCCCAAGCTTCTGACGGATAACGATGTAAGTTGACCCGAACACTCCCACCCCTTCGATGCCAAGCAGTGCACATAGTTGCTGCTTGTTCATGATGTTGAGGGGCTAGCAACCGTAATTATTCAGAATATGTGACTAATGATGCTGTCTTTATCTAGCTGGTATCAATAAGCAGCGCTTCTTCTGACCGGTCCTCTTTGTCGAGCAACTCTCCTAATGCTTCGCCTACGCAACACCCACAACAAATTGCTTCCTTCGCTCTTAATTCTACCTCGCCAGCCTTTGTTCCTCCCACCTTTCACAGTCAGCAGTCGGGCTTGAAGTTGCACCAGCCCGCCGCCACCCGGACTCGTAACGCAATTCCCATCATCAACCCGGCCAACGGCCTGACCATGTCCAGTCCGCCACCGTCGGTATCGCCTGCCAGGATGCAGCAAGCCATGAGGGGACGGTGGTAGACGATTCCGCTTCCGCCTCCCCGCGGATGATGAGATCGCCGAACCATCTCCCGTCGCTTTTTATTCATTAATGGAATGCATCGCCTTTTCGTTGTAGGGTGTCATTCGCTGCATCCGAATAGCTGTTCATCTTGGCGGGCACCGGCGCGGACATCACGGGCATCGACATGGGAAACCTTTTCTTCTGGGCTCTTGGGGGCTCGGCTGCTGACTCGACCTACCCTCCATTTTCTCCCCTGTACAAATACAACATCTTTATTCGACATAGTATTATTGTCCATCGGCGAACTTCTTTCGGAGCTTTTACGATGGGCACGCGCAGCATGAAGATTATCGATACCTCTTGATTTTTTTTGTTGGGTTTGCATGGGGGAAATACCACTTACAAGACCCGGTGTTCCGACCTCGAAAGATGGGGGCTGTTTGTGCGGTTTCATAATTCGGATGGCGTTTCTTGCAACGGCGGTTTTTGCATTTCACAACAGCATCAGTGTTCCATTACACGACGGAGTCTTCGGGTCTCATATCGGGAGCGGCAACGATAAAGTCAATCACGGGTTTCATGACGTTGAGAAAAAGACATTACCAAACATATAGAACGAGCGTTTTGCGACGATTAGGGGGTTGGTTGGTGTTCTGTTTCGTCCGAGCAGGCGGGTGGGTTTTCCGATATGGTAGGGTGCCGGTGTTCACAAACTCGGGGATTGGTCTACTACACGGGTATATCCAGGGTGTGGGGGGATCAAAGAGAATCAACAGAAAGCAACGGAACTGGGCCGGCATCGCGGTTTGTCTTATTTTTTTTTTCCCCGTGCGGCAAATGGCACGAGGAAGGGGAGTTGGTCGCCTCTGGTTCTGATGGGCTGCAAATAAAGGGCTTGATATCTTGTTCATGAGGAATTTTGTTTTTGTTTGTACTATGGCGGCTGTCGATGGGAGATACCAGCCAAACATTCTCCACGCATATCTGCTGTCTCCCCAAGAACTCGTACGTGTGTGATTGCCAGATGTGCATGCGCCTTTTTGAATCTTGATGAGCTTGCCAGTCAGGAGCAAGCACCCTATTGATCAACCTGATTTAGCTCCATTGTCGTCTACGAAATAATCTTAGCGAGACGTCAGCCAGTGTCGTTGGATGCTTGCATAGGAGCTGCAGCTCCCATCGACTTGATCTATTTCGGTCGACGGCTTTGATGCAGGTGGAAAAGGGACGACCGCCGTCCTTGCCGTGGTATCATACGTTGTGAGGCAGACCTGTTTTCAGGAACTTGACCGCTCCGGAGGATTGATCGTCGGGTTCGGCTTCGGGGATTTTTGCCTCTGTGAGATGACCTATAGCCAGGTACTTACCTACGTGACGGCCTATGTATGTGCAGGTAGCATGTATAATCTTGTTGAGGATCACATATATTCCTTGCCGTGGCCTTTTTTTCCCCCGAGAGGTCCTAACAAGTGCTCGCTGTCCATTAATGTGCGTGTCTGCGTGTTTATGAGCTGTGGTAGCTATCTGCTTTATATATATAGATGCATATGCGTGCGTCAATGTTAAGTGTACGCGAAAGTAATAGAATCGACCATCTCTCCCTTTCGAGCCCTGCCGGGGAGTCAGTAAGCGTGTGTGCTTGTGGCACGACAGGATGCTCACCCTACGTCTATCGATCCCCCTATTTCACTTACCGGGGGCCCCCCCTCTCGTCGGTAGGGTAGGAAGTAGGTAACGCGCTCCCGATATCGGTTATCGCGTACTCATATGTCCGACCTAGGTAGCGCGCCTTTAGAAACCGAGGCAAGTAAGCATAGCGCGGCCGGCGGCTAACGTACCATGCTATCATGCCTATCCTACCTATCAGTCCCGGCCCAGCTGGTCCAAAGCGCGGCCGTGCTCAGGGAGGTAGACATAGCCGCCTGCTACTTCCCCAGGTCTTTCCCGCCTATCTTACTACCTTTCCCCATGCGGCCCCCCCCGGCCGCCGTGTCCCGCTTGTCCGACTGGGCTCCCTGCAGGCTCCCAAGACGGAATAGACAGGTTACACGACTGTCCCCACTCACACGGCCACCGGAGCAGGTAGTGACTACGTAGGAAGCGCAGACACGTGAAGTTATTGGGTGCCACGAACTACCTACTGAGGCTTGCGGCTCGTGTGACGGAGCTTGGTCGGTTGACCTGTCGGCGGCTAGACAACCTATGCTTGGTGGTGCACGAATAGGGGTACGCTTTCCGAGCGACCCCGAACTATGGTTCCTCGTGCACTGCCTAGCCTTTCCCTTTCTGCTCTAGTGATAGGTGAATGAATGGGTTGTTAACGCCCTGTTTGGGAACCGGGCTCGAGACATGATCTGGGCTGGAGCCGGTCGGCTGTGAAACCCGGGCCCTCGGTGATATAGTTATTCGTGGCACGGCCCACGGTCGTAGCCCGGGTTGCCGAGCGTGGGGTGGACGGTGTGCCGCGCTTTTGGGGCCCTAGATATCTATGTTTGACTTGTGTAGGGACGTACGTATTGCGTCGCATTCGGACGTACGGCCTGCCCTACCGGGTCGGTGGGATGCGAAGTGGACTGTTATTGTCATATAAAAGTTCCTCCATATTCCGCCGAGTACGCTCGTGAGTTGGGGCAATGGTTCGCTTTATTGCTGGGTATCCTGTAGCGAAGCTCGCCCCTGTAGGTAAAAGGCCACTTATCACGCTTCGTAGGTCCCGTTACGGCCCACCTAGGTCTTATTGTACCTAACCACTGCACTATGAGGCGGAGGCTCCGAGAAATCCAAGCCCTTACTTGTTGAATGCTCCTGTCAGATAACGTTACCTGAGTTCCAATGGCGCTACTATCAGCTCTACATACGACGGCCCAGGATGGGAAAAGGGGTAGCGGTTGATATTCATATAAGCCTTAACCGTTTTATCGACCAGATGTCGTACTATCGTCGCTCCGTCCCTTCCCCTATTATCAGGCGTCCGATCCATTCTCATGCAGGCATGCGTTATATGAGTTCTGCTCAGTACAAGGTAGAAAAGGTCCCTTGATCCGGATCTGGATGCCCTCGGGACGAAACCGCCACCAGGCTCCTCTCTGCCCCATACCTCTAGGCCGAACAACCGTACCACAAAAGTCCTCTCATTGGCCGCTAAGATATATATATCTTTATGCCAAGTAGCGCTAGATCATGCCGCTTACGGACATGGCTTCTAGCCCCGTGCGCCCAGTGCTCCGGATCCGTAACTCGCCATCAGCCGTCCTGGGCCAGACAGGTTTCCGAGATTGGGGGGATGAACGGCCAACCAAGCCAAGCCAGTCACTCGGGTATGCTATATGGACATGGCTTTTAAGGCGGCGTCGGCTTAAGTTCACCAGGCGTGGACATCAGACCGAGGGGAGATACCGTCCGTTGCACCTTGCCCTTTCAGCGGGATTCGAGCTTCTCTAGTCTATGCAGGTAGCCATTGCTCTCTAAGTATCCCGCCCGGCCTCCCTACGCGAGAATTTGTATGGTACCTTGAATGGCGCTGGAACCTTCGGTGAGCTCATATTCGATATGGACGTCGGCGGTTCTGGGCAAGTAGTATCGAGTGTGACGGCCATGGATACGCGGGGAAGTGTAGTTCCAGTTCAGCATGCTCATTGAATCGCAATCAGATATCACATGGTTGCAAGAAGGGGATTGACATACTCTAACGTCGGATCTTATTAAGAGGAATACCCGCTAAGAGAATTCGAGTGACGAGTTATGGCATACGTCGATCGGTTGACCTCTGCTGCAGCCCGTCACTTGCGATTTGTAAAGGGGCTTGAGACTCATACTCGGTACCGTCGCAGGTGAATGACAAAGAACGGGATAACTAGGACATCGGATGTTCATTGGACTGGGCTAGAACCGGCCATAAGCAAGCGTTGGATGATTCGCATTTCAGATCTTCCTAAGTATGACAGTTTCTGCCCCCAATTCCGGCGTAGCAACGGCATGTCATCAAGGCATCCTTTTTCTCGCCAGCCTGGTAGACAGCACATCCGGCACCAGGTATAGATGTGCAATGCAATAGTTACGATACGTCTGTATATACGGGTAATCTACCGCTAAGGTACGCGCTTGCAGATCGCTGGTTCTCGAAAGTTCGACCACAGTTCAGTTCAGACGCTCAGATCCTCGCCCCAGACCTCGCGCGCGATGTCGATCTCGAGCTTCAGCTTCTCCCACTGCTCGGCGTGGGACAGGTCGTTGCCCTCGCTGGTGGAGCTGAAGCCGCACTGGTGGCTAAGGCAGAGCTGCTTCAAGCCGCGGGGGCAGAAGGCGGCGGCCTCGCGGAGCCGGCGCACGACCTCGGCGCGGTCTTCGGGCGCCGCGCGCTTGCTGCTCATCACGCCGAGCACGACGACCTTGTTGGCGGGCAGGTGACGCAGGGGCGAGAAGTCGCCGGACCGCGCGTCGTCGTACTCGAGGAAGTAGGCGTCGACATCGAGGTCGCGGAACAGCGTCTCGGCGACAGGCTCGTAGCCGCCCTGCGCGAACCACTGCGACCGGTGGTTGCCGCGGCACAGGTGGATGCCGACCTTGAGATCCGCGGGTCGCTTCGACACCGCCGCGTTGATCAGCGCCGCGTATTGCTGTGTTAACGCCTCGGCGTTGCCGTGCCGCTTCTCCGCCTCGGCCCGCATCTGCGGGTCGCATAGGTAGGCGAGGTTGGTGTCGTCGAGCTGCACGAAGCGCGCGCCTGCTCGGTACAAGTCGGCGAGCTCCTCCTGGTAGACGCGCGCCACGTCGTCGAAGAAGGCGTCCAGCGCCGGGTAGGCAGCGGCGTCGATGGTCTCGCGGCTGTTGCGGAAGTGCAGCATCGTCGGCGACGGGATGCAGACTTTCGCCGAGACCTTCCTGTCAGCCGAGGAGCCGGCGGCTGCCGCCATCTGAGACTCCAGGAATTTGAAGTCGTCCACCTGGATCGGCTTGGGGTGGCTGATCTTGTCGACGACCACCAGGCGCGGTGGCATCGTGCCGCCGACGCTGGCCTTGGTGGAGGTCAGGGCACCGCGCTCCTCGACGCCGGCCAGGTTCTGGAGGAAGTCCACGTGGAACCATTCGCGTCGGTACTCGCCATCCGTGATGGACTGGAGTCCGACTTCGATCTGCTTTTGGACCACGTCGGCGATGTGCTTATCCTCTATCTCCTTCAGCTGCTCGGGCTTCATCAGGCCCTTCGCCACCTTCTGCCGGGCCTCCAGGAGTTCCTTGGGTCTTAGAAGGGAGCCAACATGATCGGCTCGGTATACACCGGCCGGTAAAGTCATTTTCAAGTCGGGAGCTGCGGAGCCGTTACGTTCTAGCGAAGACATGGCGGGTGATGTCTAGGAGATGAGGCGGCACGAGCCCTGAACAATATACGTGATAACTTAAATAGCAGACAGTTTTATACTTATTAAATTAGAAATCAGACTACCGCGGGCAATGGAAGTAGTTCAAAAAAGCCCCCGTCCAACGCCTTCTTTCTCTCGTGTCTGAGACAGAAACTTACCCCACTAATAAGCCGGCAGCGTCTTACATCTGCAAGCTGTGACGCCGTGGGCAAGATTCGGCCGATTCTGGATTGTCTAGCAAGCTTGGGAGGAAGCGGGCTGGTTTTCCACGAATAAGCTAAGAAGAATGGCCCCGAACTCCATATAGGGGCGCGGAGTTCGCAGACTACGAGCCCACCTCGGGCAAGGAATCTGCCCACCTAGTAATCGGCACTTGGGGAGTTGGCCCCCGAGGGCGTAACATGTATTACCCGCAGAGTCCACATCCGAGCCGGGGGCTTCCGGACTGGGCTTCGGTGTCAAATACCTCATTGGGTGTTCGAGTGCATTAGCCGAGGAAGGAAGGGGTTTACTTGTTAGTCTCGGTGAGCGTGGATACTTAATATCTTTAATATATACCAAGAGGATGGCGTGGGGGGTTACACACAGCTCTCCATCGTTCTACCCTGACGAGGTCGAAATTCAATCGAAGTGAAAAGCTGATATAAGTCGACAACCAGGAGTATAAGATGGGAAGGTGACTGACTCTACGTGACGTTAGAGTTGAAGCGGCCTGGCCAAGAGCCTCAATCCTCAAGTCCACCATCCGGGGGCTAAAGGTGATCCGTGCTTTCTACTCCGTACCTACTTACTGTATCAACCGTACGTAGCAATGCAGGGTAGGAAGGAATTGGGAAAGTGGGATACAATCCCAATTCAGTTATTCAGTTCAATTAAGCGGTTGCCTTGCTGGCTGGATGGAAACAAGCCGATGGTGGCTGTCTTCGAGATTGAGAATAGAATCAGCTTTCGCCGACTGATTAACAGCTTTATCCGGGTACTAAACATACCGTGCTTACTTACTTGCTCACAACATATACTTACACTCATATTCTTATATACACACCTACAACGAACCCGTTTAGTGCATGCACCGCAAAGGGATACGTCTGCCTCCGTATTGAACGCTCTCCCATCATCGCTCTCTGTTTCCCATTGGCATCGAGTCACTCGTTCAGCTAGAGCAGAGGAGGTAGACAGATAGATTAGAAATATAATAAGTCCGCGGTCGCCAATTATGTCGAATACAAACCAGCTATTCCTGCTGGCCGACCATATCAAGCTATCGCTGCTGGAACGCCAGCGCGCGCAGACCCTCAACCTCGACGCCACCGACTCCAAGGACGGCCACATCGCCCGGTCGCTCGAGCAGTTCCGCGACGGGCTGGAGGCGCTGCGGGGCGAACAGGCGAGGCTGGAGGAGGCCGGCGATGAAGAGTACGCACGCCCTGACCCGACCCGAACTTCATTAAGCACATTGCGGGAATATATCTGATTCGCCTGCGCTCCCCGTTCCGTGAACATATCTATGCGTACCTACATATATGTGAATTGGTCTAACGGTGCAACCCCCCTTCTTCATTTAGTGGCGCGCTCACGATATCCGATACCTTGCCGGGCCTGCAGAAGCAGTACGACGACCTGATGTCGCAATTCCACGGTTTCTCCTCGCCCTCGACGGCGTCCACGCTGACGCACCCCAACGACCCGGTGTTGGCCAGCGACTTCGAACACGCCGCCAGCACCACCACCACCACCACCACCACGACGTCGCCGCCGACCGGCCCCGCATCGAGCCTGCGCCCCAAGGGCCAGCGGTCGGTGTCCTCGAAGACTGTGCGCTTCACCGACAACCCGTCGCCGCCGGCGGGGCCGGCGAACCGGACGGCGGTCGAGGAGGACGGGGAAGCGGCGGACCTCGAGGCGCAGCGCCTGTTCGGCCGACCGCGGTACCGCGACGACCCCGAGGGCGGCCCGGACCCCGCCGAGGAGATGACGAACCGGCAGATCCACGCGTTCCACGAGGACGTGCTGCGGGACCAGGACGAGCAGCTGGACCGGCGCGGCGCGTCGATCGCGCGCCAGCGCGAGCTGAGCCTGCGCATCGGCGACGAGCTCGACGACCAGGTGGCGCTGCTCGACGAGGTCGACGAGCACGTCGACCGCCACCAGGGCCGCCTCGACCGCGCCCGCCGCCAGGTCGGCCGCATCTCGCGCGCCGCCGCCGCCGACGCCCGCCAGATGGCCGCCATCGTCGCGCTCATCATCGTCCTCATCCTGCTCATCGCGCTGCTCAAGTAGGGAAGAAGAAAGGAGAATGAAAAGAAGGAAGCGACAGGAATGCCCCATGCTTGGATTTTGTTTGCATCGTTTCGGCGTTCGGCGTCTTTGCCGCCCTGGAAGGCTCTATATACAAAGGGCGGTTGCTGGATTATTATAGCTGTGTCTACGGCAATTGGATGGTGAATTTATATATCTCAGGCAGCCTGTGGGAGCTACGACATAAGAGTAAGCCCATACGAACCGCGATGGCGTTAGAATTGAAACATTCACCGCAAAATACCACTGTTTCTCAGCTTGGTTAGTGCGTACAGCGTAGAGTACGTTCTTCAACATGTGAAGATGCCATCTATTTAAGGCTCAAGAAGCCCCAAGTTACGTAACTGTACAATGCAAACAGCATAGCGCCCTCATACATCATTTTGACTCTGCTACAGAACAAGATCACTATCTCTTTTCCGGCTCCGTTCCGTCCCTGTCCATCAGGTCGACTCTAAGGATAATGAAGTCAGCGCCATGCTTGGCTATTTTCGAATGGCTTTATTCCTCCAGCGCAAACGTCCACCATCCACCAGGCAAAGAAGAGGAGAAGGCCTCCTCCGCACCACGAAAAAGCCAAAACCGCGGACGAGATACGGTAGGGTACGGGTCAGGAATGATGATGATGGCAATCAACCACAATCAACCGGGCAGGCAACCTACAACCCATCGCGCATGCTGGTGCCCGACTTGGCCGTGTCCTCGGCGGCGGACTTGGTGCGATCCTGGAGCTTCCCGATGTCCTCCTCGCCCCTGCCCTCGGCCCGGTCCGCCTTGATGGCCTCCTCGCTGTCCGACGCCAGCTCCGGCTTCCAGTGGCCCTTTCCCTCCTTCTGCTTCGCCAGGAGGTCCTGCTTGTGCTTCTCCGGATCCCGCGAGTCGTCGTGGTCTGTACGGGCCAATGTCAGCTATCCATCTAGCGGCCGGCGCGTATATGTCTGTCTATTGCCTAGGTGCTTGTGTCTGTGCTGTTCTGTATTATGCTTCGGTGTGTTACGCAATGCCAGTGTGGGCGGGCTGGAAGAAAGGGCGCGAAGAGGGAGAGGGAAGAAAGGGGTTCAGACGCCCGGACGAGTCAAGTGGTGCGGAAGGAAACAGGCGACGATTGGAGGATGCAATTGACAAAACCAGAGGTCTCAACACCTTGGGATTACTCACGGCTGCTCTCCTTGTATGCAAGACTCGCTGGGCTGCTCGTAAAAGTCCTCTGAGCTGCGGCGGCCTGTCTGCCAGCAATGAAGCTAGCAGCGGGGCGGGTGGCTTTGAAAAGCATGCGAGAGGCCATTGTGTCGTAGATGGGCGTGTATGTACCTTGTGAGAGAACGAATAGAAGCTCTCGTGGGTGTTGTGTCCGTATATAATTACGGTAGGTATGTGGTCGTAGATAGAAAGGGAGATGAGGATGTACGTTGGACAGACAGAGTGATGAGAAGGACCAATTGATGTTGACGAAATTTCCCGAGGTAATTTTTCGCGTATGTATTGGAATGTGCAACGAAGACAGCTACTTGTAGAGCTACGTAGCTATTAACAAATTCAACCGTCCCCCCCGTTGCCCAGTTCTACATATGTCAGAGATCGAGGGACGGTGCCCGCTGTCTCGCAGTATCCGAGGATCAACATAGGACATCATTGGGTCATAGATTATGACGTCACTACAACGAACAACCGCTACTTACTACTACATAGTAAAGTAGGCACAAAGTAGGCACTGTCCGCAGGTACTGTACATAATTCCTTCCCCTGTCTCCGTTTTCGCTTAGTCCAGAGTCCCCCAAAAATACCAGCCATTGGGATGATTCCGTTAGGTCAGCCGCCATCATTACTTGCCCATTACTTGCCCTCGTCGGTTCCAGCTACTGTACCTAGTCTAACATCCGTCGTACAGCATCGTGAAGTCTCGACGTCAAGCCCCATAAGTGTCATTTATTCTTAATGACCCGCATTGACGAGTCCGATAAGCATCATAGATCTCCTGAATTATGCATCATTGTTTGAATAGCAGCAACAACCGGCATATTTGCGAACATCATCGGAGGGAATGTACGAGACACAAGTGTCGTAAAATCTAGTACGACAAGACGCCCGGGGTCTTCCCCTGGTGAAAAGTCGAGAATGTTAATGAAGATGCCGATTTAAGGGTCAGCATACCCTGTAACTGCCAGATCTAGAACAGCCCCTAAGAACCAGCTACCTGGGTTATCCAAAGATGACGAGAACGAAGTTGAATCTTGTCTCGTAAAGAATCCTGGAATAATGTGAGTCTCACCTGTCTCGGACGACCCAGCATCGGCCAAGTGATGACTCTTCCGCTCAACGCATCGTCGGAGGCGCCGCAATACGTATAAAGGCCTTGCCGTGATCAGAGTTGACGTTGAGCTAAAGGAGATGCCGATAAATTCGACGGGGGTGGTCATGAGTTACACTGGCAGAATGTACCCTCGAGGCCGGATTTAGTCAATAGAGACGTTGCAGGAGGGTAGCACTCAATGAAATTATGCCTGGCTTTTCATCCCCCGAGAATATAAACTACTATACACGATGCCAAGAACGGCTCAAGGTACTCTCATCCGTGCATCCCTGAGAAGTATTCCTGAATTTCTTTCCGATGCTATAGAGAGCACCCTCTTTTGGGCCCGCCTAGACGCACCTTGAGAAGTGAACAGGGGTACGAGGCATGCTGACCTAATGTGGATGATGTTTTTGCGTGACAACACCGTGGATACCGTATGGAGAAATGTCATGAAGATCAGGCATACCAAGCCCTTTCCCATTTTGAGATCCGTACTGAACTCCTGAGCGCCCGCAAACGCACTTGTACGACGAGTGATGTTATAGTCCAAAGGCCGACATTTCCGGGCACGGGTATATCTTGGGGTGAGATGATCAAGACGCCACCAAGGTATAATACGCGAAAAGGCGAAGGGAAATAATAGTACTACGTCCAAGCATATGTGTATCAGAGCCGAGATACGCCGGATCTTGGTAGTTTGGTTACCGGAATATTAAGGTGATGGCAGATCTAACCATGAAACACAAGGCTGGGCTTTTGTTGAGAATATATGCCATTACTGTCCAGGAGGCTTGGGCATGTTCGCCGGCGGCTGGCCTCCGCCTTGCTGCTGAGCCATAGCAGCATACCACATGGCCACATACGCTTGATATCCCCCGTCTAGAGCAGCAAGTCAGTAACGAGGAAAGGTCCAATTCCAGGACGGGCACACTTACAAGGAGCGTACGGGTCGGCACCGTTAGCGGCAGCAGGAGCTTGTCCATCTTGCCCGCTGTTCTGATTCTGAGCTCCTTGGGGTACGTAGTGGGGATTATCAAAATCTCGGCGGTTCTGGTTCCTGCTACGAGCACCACCGCCACCGGCGCCATTACTGTTCTTTTGACGCTGTCTTCAGTTAGCTCACTGCGCTGTCCGATGCCTGACGGTCTAACTTACCACTGCGTCGACCTTGTCTTCGATCGCCTGCTTTGCTCGACTGATGGCTTCACGGGATCCCACTAGGCCAATCTCACGCTCTACTTCACCAGGCCCAGAAGATTGCGACACATTGATCTTGCAGCCAGTACTGTTCTGCATCTCTCGGATAGTCTCGCCACCCTTTCCTATGATCATACCGACAGCCTCAGAGGGTACGTAGATGGAGTCATTGATCTTGTCGTTGCCACCACCACCGCCGCCGTGGCCACCGTGGCCGCCGTCGCGGAAGTGGTCATTCTTAGGTGGACGGCTCTTGGGACCGGCATCGTTGACATTACGGCTGTCACTGTCCACGATCTCAAGAATCAACTCCTTAGCTTGAGCAGCAGCTTCACGGGGACCAATCAGATTGACGGGTCGAAGCCCATTCACGCTCTTGGATTCACCGACAATGTTGATGTGACAGCCGCTGCGCTCTTGGAGATCTCTAATAGTCTCGCCGCCACGGCCGATAATGAGTCCAACAGTACGATCAGGAACCATGATTTGCATGCAGTCTTCGCCTTCGCGCAATGTAGCAGGGCCAGCACCGGTGCCGGCGCCGGCGCTGGGGCCGCCACCGCCACCACCACCACGGCCGCCGCCGCCCTGGTGAGACTTGTCCAGACCGGCGCGCGCGATAGCACCCATACCACTATCATCGATGATTCTATTGATGGCGCCAATGGCCTCAGCACGTCTAGCACGCGGACCGGAAACTTTGCACTGGCGATAAGGCGCCTGAGGATCAGTGGGGCTGACGAATTGTACTCTGCATCCAGTCTCTGATTCAACACGTCTGAGGTTCTCTCCTTGCCTGCCAATGATGAGGCCGACGAGACTCGATTCAATTTGAATGATTTCGGTATTATCATCATCAGCAGCACCACGGCCGGAACCGACGCGTGGAGAATAAGTGCCGGAAGGTCGGCCGCGGTTAGGACCGGGCGACATAGAACGATCGCGACCATAATCACGAGCATGGTTACCTCGATCATCACGTCGCTCATCTCTGTAGGGATTGAAGTTGTCACGAAACGCATCACGTCGTACAGGCGGAGAACGAGAGCGAGATCTATAATGTCTGGCATCACCAGCACGAGGATCATGAGGAGGCGGATACGCGCCCGGAGGCCGTTCATAAGACGTGAGACCCTTATCGGTGGCAAATGCCTTGGCCTGGGCAATAGCATCTGCAATACTGACAGAACCAGAGCTGACAGGTTTGATAGCACTTAAGTCGAAGTTGCCACTGGCGGCGGGCTGAGGCATGGCAAAGTTTCCTGCGGCATAAGGTTGGGATCCAGGAGGCATTGTCGGGGGGTAGGCGTTAGCTGTTGTACCCGGTTGATAGGCAGGAAGCGGATGAGGCGGTTGGCCTTGACCGGGCGTAGATCGTTGAGCAGCTAATGTAAAGTGACTCTGGTTAGATACATGTCGTCCTTGAAGGAAATGATACGACGAGGTTGGGGCTCACGGCCCATGGCAGACAGTATGAGAGCACTTACCGAGCGCTGCAAGAATAGACTCTATGCTGGTTGATGTTGATGGGTCCGCCATGATTTCCGAGACGATAGGCTCAGTTTAGTTGGGATATTCAATGGTTTGCTGCAGGAAAACGTGGGTCGTAGGTCCAGTGGGAGCCCTCGAGCAAGGTATTTTCAAAGACGAATCAATGAAAAAACGAATTAGGATGGCTCAAAGGAATCTGGGTGTCAAAGAAAGAGAGGTTTGTTCCGTTGTTGACTATGCAGATTTACTAGCTTCAAGAAATCATGCAAGGAAAGAACGGCGAGCAACTAGGATGAATAGACGGATTCAGTGCACTAAAGCCAGCAGTACGCAACAGTTCAATCAGTCAGTTAAACCAAGTATGCACGAGTACCATGAAAAGAGTTGGAGAGGATTGATCCCGGCGGGAAATGAGTAAGTAGATGGAAAGATGAAATGCAAGGTGACGCGTGTGTGTGATTTGCGACCTGAGATTTTCTTAGCGCCGTGAAACAGATTTTGAAATTGGACCGACGGTTCCAACTGTGTCGAGAGCGTCTCTTTAATCACAGTTCCTCGGTCGCATCCAATACCAGATTCGTTCACCAGACAAGTAAAGGCGCGCTGTATGTGAGAGTGTGTGTCGCAGCACAGAAGTTTATTTGCTTCCAAAGGCAAGGAGTAGTAAGCATCAAGTATCCGGCACGCGTAAGTAAGGTATGGAAATATGCGTGCGCCCGGTTGTAGTCTTAGGTAGGAAGACAAATGAATGCCTTACATCCAAAGGGGAGGTTGGTCGCCTCTTATTTACCGACAGATGTGGGCGTGGTTGGGTGTAAAAAGGGAGGGAAAGGAGGGAAAGGAATTTTTAGACAGGGTCGTCCGCTAGAAATGGAAAGTTTGTTGTGCTTTCCACTCTCAATGGTGACAATGACAATGACAATTGATGAGCTTGTACGAAGGCAAGTTTGTATGTGTGGCTGGCAAATGACATGTGGCTCGGAAGACAGAATCATAAACCGAAAAGCCTGTCAAGCCCGGAAGGGGGTTTTGAAGCTACTCCGTTTGCGGTTAAAGACACATGTACATGTACCCCAAGGCACGGAACATAGTAGTGGTACCTACAATCTGCAGGTTATATATACTTCAGCCACACATATATACTGTACCTTCCCTAGTCTTCCAAGTGGCTGTGCAGTTGAGGGAAGGGACTTCCAGGTTACCCTACACTGGCCTAAGGTTGCCTTGAAGACAGCAACTTCCTCGGATGTTACAGAATACTATTTAAGTAAGAAGTAACCTTCTCCGGCTGGCCTATCGAGTGACGCTGGGTCCGTCGAGTTTATTAAAACAATACGCATCCTTCAAGTTCCTGCCTACTACAGGGGAACAGCATTATGATATCAATGCGGCTATGTGCTGAGATTTGGCTTCTTATGGATGTGGTTCCATTCCATTGGGGTTCACTGGACTTATCGCATGGCTTAGTTATATAGGAGAAACACTTAAGGGATCCCAGAAGACTGCCTATAAGCTAACTATTTGCGTTCTTGGTCGAAGTAAAATGGCAATGAAGTCAACGCTGAGCTTATAGTTCCTGCCCTACATCGAAAATTAACATGATCATCCTTTTCCGGCCTCGAAGAGTCCAGAGAGAATATGGTGGTATGTCTTTATAAGGTAGCTTTAGGTTCCAGGTCGTGATGGGCAGCTCCTCATCCCACTTCAATCCACCCGGTCAACCCCTAACTAGACACCCAATCCCGATTTTGAGCCGGACGTCATCGACCAGCCAAAAAAGAGAAGCCACGCGTCGGGTAGGAAACCGATCGGGCTGAGAGGAAGTACTGGACGCGGGCAATAATGGAACAGGACAACCCAAAATTTCCGGACAGACTTTCGCACGTCCCTCAGTGACGCCATAACACCTGCTGGAGCTGGAGCCATATACTTTCATATCGATATGGTCATAACTTGACGGAGGCCTTTCGGCCCCCTCTTAAATGTCGACGAAGTTCCTTATTTAGACTGTGTAAACGGACCCTTCGACATGGCATATCGGTTCTACCGTCCGCGTCGTACCGCAATATTTAACTAGCGGAGCAGAAGCTCGTACACATAGCCTTCACCCCGAAAACCCCGGACGTGTGTACATTAAGCAGAATATACGCTCACGTCGCTAAAGAATCTCCGCTGATCATGTCTCATCAGGTCATAACCTCGTCCCTCGTAGCCCCTTTATCGCGCAGGAGCTTATCATACCCGATATCCGCGGCCTTCGTCACGACCTCCTCCCTGCTGACGCCGCCGCCGACCTCGACGAGGAGCTCGCCCCCCACGAGGACCTTGCAAACCCACTCCTTGGACCCGTCGCCGTCGTCCCTCCTCCTGAGCTCGGCCTCGTACGCGACCTCCTTCTGGTCCGAGGCGGCCAGTTCGCCCAGCTTGTTCTTGGGGTGTGTCACATCGACGCGGTCCGCGAGCAGACGCCGCAGGTAGGGCAGGATGCCGGCCCGCTCGACGACCTCCCGGCAGGCGTCCATGGACCCTGAGTCGACCCAGACGGCGCCGAGGATGCTCTCGAAGAGATCAGAGAAGGACTTGGGGATCTGGAGGTGGGCCAGGAGCGCCCATGGGTATTCGCTGCCCTCCCGCATGGACTGCAGGATATCCGTCCGCTCTATGGCGTTGTTCTCCTCTGTCACGCTCTGTGCTTCGCGGAGGCTCTGCGAAGAATGCCGCATGAGCTTCCACACCGGGACCCTGACCTGCGACTCGACCGTCGCTCCGTCTTCCAAGATGCTCGTAGCCTCCTGTAGATATGTCCATTCCATGACCAGGAAACCGAGTAAATCCGCGTTTACCGACGCGGTACGGTACAAGTGCATCTCCTGGTGTGTGAGTTCTCGCTCGTAATTCCAAAGGCTCGAGACAATGATATTGTCAAGAACAGCGTCTCCAATAAACTCCAGCCGTTCCATACAAGCATCCGTCAACTGACCGAGATTGAACGACGCATGCGTCATTGCTTCACCGGCCAGCGCCTTGTTGTGGAAAGAGTAACCGATCAACTCTTCAAGAGGCGATAATGTGCTGGGGAGTTCCTCCTTTCGCGGCCTCTGAGAGGCTAAGATATCCCGAGCCGCGTCTAAAGTGTGCCATTCCATTTCTGGGATGAACGTTCGGATGCAAGCCAGCGCCTTGTTCATCCCACCATCCAAAAGTGAAGCTCCAATTAGAGACTCAACCACATCTGCTAATGTCTTAGTCGATAATTTTCGTTTCCTAGATGCTTGAGGATCCTGTTTAAGTAGGTCATCTACATATAATGGCCGCCATTTTGCTCCTGTGAAGGGTTTCGTAAGGATGAACCTGTCTAGACCCATATCGATTGCGGAACGACACAGTCTTGAATTTGAGACTATAAGGCTTTTCTTAGCAGAAAGGTATCCTTCTGGGTAAAGAGGATCTGTCGTAAATCAGCGTGTCTGCTCTATATCTGAAGGGGGCCGAGTGTATAAGTTGGGTGACTTACGATTGGCGGCAACAGAGACACTTGTCAGCAGCTTCAAGATTGTGTCTCCTAAGAATTCAAGTCGCTGATAGTTGGTTGCCTCTTGGGCGGCAGAAGAGCTGATTGCTGTGGCAACCAACGACAAGTCCGAAAATGCCAGTTCCTTCAGAACAGTCTTGCAAAGCTCATCCACAACCAGATAAACTTCGATCTTGTGCATGATTGATGGTATGAGGGCGCCAAAGTGGACAACCGATACATGGACACCGTCTATAGTACAGCGAGACGCAGGTCGAATACTCTGATATGGTTTTGTTGATGAAGTGGCTGAGGCATTGTTATGAACTGGGTGAAGAAAATCCTGTCGTCGTGGCCAATTTTTGAGTGCAAGCCAGGGTACATCGACCGGTTCCTCAAGCAACGAGTCCCTAAGTCTTTCCTTCACTAAATCAGGAGACGGCCTGGAGGTGAGCCACGACTCGTAGAAAAAGGGGAATCTGTTCTCGTATCGGATGAGGAAGCAGGGTTCGAGAATTCCCCCTTCAATAGGCTGCCGTCCGACGGTACGCTGGAATGGGAGGTCCGTTACTGACTGCAGATGTAGGACATGCGGTGAGTCATGCACTTCCCAGCGATGGCCATATGCTAGATCAATCAATGCCATGCTTTGGTTGGGCTTGAGACCAGCTTTTGGGACGACGTGGGCCTCGCCCACCTCAATCCTCCATTGGTTGGCCTTATCCCAGTATATGTTGAATGCAGGAACATCCGGGAAACCTCTGGGAAGACTAGCATCAAATTCCGAAATGACATGCTTGCGTTGGTTAATGAGGCGGAGCTTTCTCACGCTGACGCTTGTGGCGGTATCCCAAGAACGTGCGATCTCGAGCCAGGGATTCCAGAGGCTGTTGACTTCGGCCATTGCAGCTCTAGTCTCCGCATTTTCCAATTCCTCTTTGAGGGGCATCAGGTGGTCGTTTACTAACCCGGCTTCGTAGAGAGCTATGAACGCCTGGAAAGCAGCATCTTTGGTGGCATTCTTCTCGGAATACCAGACCCGAGAGCCCTCGAACCGGCGAAGATGAGGTGGAAACGAGGTAGGAAGGATAACCGTCTCTTTGATCATCGGAGGGCCCGATCGAGAGACCTCCGTCTCACGCTTTAAGTAGTATGGTCTGGACTCAACATACTGGCGCGAAGTAAGGCTTGTGCAGACGTGCTCTAGATGGGACTTGGCCTGGTCGAAGTCGAGTTGGGCTCCGGTCTTTGCAACACAAAAAGGAGGGATATCAGGAGATTCCTCGTCTTCGAGGTCTGCTAGTTGTCGAATCTCTCTGAGTTCGTCCTCATATTTTTTCTTCATCTCCATCTCAAGCTCGGCCCATTCCACATGCTTGGTTGACTCTGTAGGGACCATCATGATGAGCCTTGACTCTCGCGCACGCGCCCTTCCACGTCTCTGTATGAAGGATTTTAGGTTTGTTGGCGGGTCAAAGCACACGACCAGATTACAAGCCGGAACATCGATTCCCTCCTCAAGGACCTCAGTGGCTACTAAGAGATTGAGCTTGCCATCTTGAAAATCTTGGAGATGTTGAGAGCGATCTTCTCTGTAAAGTTCGCCGACATTTCGACCCCGTGAACTCCAGCGACTAGTACCCAACATAGAGCCAACTCGGAAACGAGACTCCAAGGAAGGAAGTGCTGACAAGATGTATGTCAATACGACAACCGTCGCAGCCTGGCGGACAAATATGATACCAGTAGTGTCCTCCGGCGAAGACAAGAGCTCGCGTATCAGAGCATTCACCTTATCAGAAGTTTGAATGGCGTCTCCTATAAGAGTGTACTCAACTTCAACCTTCTGTAACACACTTGCAAGGTACTGCTTCTCCGTGCTTTCCCAGGTACCAAACCATAGATCATTCTTCCTGACTGAATCGACAAACTGGTTAATCGCTGTATATATGAAATAATCTGCGGCCCAAGCTCCGAGCTCACGCCAGACCTCATCGCTTTTTCGGCATAGAGACTGCATCTGCCTGAACGTTTTGGTATCCCTCTTCTCTAGGGTTTTTTGAAGTGCTGCTCGGCTGCGCTCGGTCTTCTCAGCACGCAGGCGCAGGATGTAAGGATCACGGTAAATATCTAGTTCTTGAGTGACCTTGTAAAGGCTTGCCATGGGCTTGGTATATGTCGGACGTGACGGTGGAGGTGCGTAAAGGATGCATGTCATTTCTGGTCGCTTTACCATGGACATAAGCTGATCTCGATGCATGCTGGGACTCTTGCAAACCGCATCCAGAGTCGCCTCAATTTCCTCCAGTCCGTTAAGGCTTGATTTCATAACAGGACTTGCGGTGAGGCCAAGGATCGCCGGGACCGGAAGACCCGCAGCTTTATAGGAGCGATATCGAGCCATTATCTGGCTTCCAGGGTGTTTCCCAACGCAACGGTGCGCTGCTGCGGTAAGTCTCTAAACCAAGGAGGACGGAGGGTGGCTATCCATTACCTTCATCGAAAACGATCAGTGCAAGCCTATCGAGCCGTATAAATGCATGTGACACAGCGTCCAAGAGGACCTGGTGTGTTGATACAACTATGCGGACATTTCTCAGGAAGTCCTCCCAGACGCGAGTGTCAGACCAAGCATCATAGTTATCACCACCACTAAGAAGCTTTATCTGGACGCTTCGAATCTGTGCCTTGAGGACTTCAAACTGCTGGACACAAAGAGCGACAGTAGGCGTAAGAAACCATATAAGCTAAGTTCTGTTAACAGCCAACGGGGAAAAGGGACTCTGAAAGGACGTTACCTTTTCAGGAGGTGACATGTCCAACTCAGCCTGGATTCGAAGCACAGCGCTGGTATAATTGTGAGTCGTCATGAAAACAATGCTCTCCGGGCAGCGGTGGTCATAACAAGCTCAAGGGCCGTTGGGCTTATGGAGTGTGCATTCAAATGGGACAGTCCAGAATTAGATGCTAAAGGAACTTACACTTGTGTCTTCCCGGTACCTGTATCCATCTGTAGGAGGTTGTCAGAGGTTGCCTACCAACAAACAAGGTCTTCCACTTACAGCAACAATGATGTTCTTCTTGAGGCTTTCTTCAAACATCTCTAGCTGATATGCACGAGCGTGGATTACGACCGGGTCTTTGGCCTCGTCATCTTGGGTAGGGCTCTCATCGGGTCGCTCAGACTCCACCGGCGATGAGGTGCTAGGCGCCAGGATACCTCCCTCTGACTCCTCTCCCTCGGCATCAGAGCTCGAGGCTGACGACAATTCCACATTGCGATGCATCTCCATGACAAATGAACGCTGGCATCCAAAACTGGGAGATAGAACGCTGAAGACGAGGTCTTAAGAACGAGCGACGAGCGATAAGAGAATTCTCAAGTCATGTTGCGACAAGATAGGGTCAAAAGCCAGCGGGTGTCTCTTCTGAGGGCCGATTCTCCGTTTGTTACTGCAAGACTGCGACCTTGAATGCTTGAATGCGTGATGCCGACCACGAAACCTAACGTAAACCTAACCATGTCAGGAATCAAACCATAAACGGTGATTTGATCCTGAAAATTGTTTGATGGCTATCAGCCGACTAATTGCATCGATGATGGACATCTTCGTGCTGTGCTTTTGAGACGGTGTGAATGTGTGTATAGACGCTGAAATCGCACCGTGTCAGAAACATAAGTGCCAAGAACTGTGCATTCGTAGTACTTCGTGGTCTGCTTCCATATCTCAAGCACGATATGGCCCAACCCGGCCTATGAACATGGAGCTTTATGCGACCGGCTTTAATGCTTGGCGGCAACTTGAATTCAACGGTCCAAGTGATTATTCCAAAGAGCCAGATGACATCCACTCATTTCGCTCGGTGTTAAAAGACCGTTCCGTCGTCAACCGGCCGTATGCTTTCCTAGCATGTACCTTCGGTGAGTTTGCAGCAACAGGTGCCCCTGGCCGGGGTCTTCCAACACAGATGCACGAGTAATTATTTACTAACGGAGATAGTGAATACCAGTACTCAATTGTATTCTGCGGGCTTCACCGAGGAGCTGTCAAAGGCGCCTACGATCAGGGACAAGCTGCTCTCTTCCTTTGCAGCTATTGCCGGGAATGGGAGGGTAGCAGGCAGGTACTAGGACGAGTGCGGTGACTGGTATGCCGCTGACACAGAAAACTAGTGTGGTACGAAGAGGAGAAACTTATCAAGGAGTATTCTTCATTGTCGCTGGCTGAAATAGGCCAAGCACAGGCCAGCTATCCCGGACTCGATGGGATTGTTCAACTCGTGGCATACGAGACTGGTTTTGCCGTGTTGTTGATGCAAGGCGATGTCATAACTTGGGGCGACGAGCGATACGCCGCGTCTCTTGGGAGAGAAGTCACGCAGGAGAGGTAAGTGAAGGAAGATACCAACCCGCATCTACGCCCGAAGACCTGACCCAGCACACCAAGTCCAGCGGAATACCCAGGCGCCGTACGAGAGCTTGAGCAGTTGCCTACTGGCAAGATCAAGAAAATAGTAGCTGGTGGTTATGTTTTACTCGGGTTGACGGAAGGGAACGACCTGTACGCTTGGGGTGGCCATCCAGGACGACCCGCTCTTATCGAGGGGATCTCAGGAAGCCCCACGCCGGTAGTTATCGAGGAACACGACATAAAGGACTGTGCGTTGGGAGAGTCGCATATGATCATACTTACCGAAGGTGACGACGTCTACGTGATTGGCGACAACACTAACGGGCAGCTGGGCCTGCCGGTCAGGAAAACAACATCTTGGACAAAAGCAGCGATACCTCTCGCGGCGGGGCAGTCTGTAGTAGCTGTTGGGGCAGGGCCTCGGAGCTCATTCACATTGGCGAAACATCAAATTTCTTAATCTCGTAAAGGCACTCTTGCTCCTTGACTTTCTATGCTGTTTTAGTGTACAAGCCAAGTCAAGTATCGCCCAAACCTAGTCCTGCCCCCCCGATTACAGGTTCGTTAGGTAATCCTCGATCTCTTGAGGAGTGAGCTTTCTGAACCGCGGGCCTGTCGCGCCAGCAACGCCCTCGACGCCAAGGAGATGATCTGCCGGAGGACCAACGATGCCTGCAATGTGGTTAGTGTATTGGGTGGGACGCGGAAAGACTGGCGTGAACAAAGGTAGAAGATCCTCACCAATCTCGATGGTCTCTCCATTCATCTCTCCCTCGATCGTCTCCTTCAGAGTCAAAAGAGCAATGTGTATCGCATCCTCGAGCTCCAGCCCTTCAGTGTACCTCTTCTCCAGGAACGTCTTGGCAGTTGTCGCGCTCTTGCCGATGGCAGTGGCCTTCCAAGGGAAGTAACTCCCTGACGGATCAACTTGGTAGAGCATAGGACCACCCTTGAGGATGCCTCCAGTCTTGCCCGAAAGCTTCTTCTCGCCCGCGACCTGGGCCTCGGCAGCCGTATCCTCATCCGGCGATATGCCCTCGTCCCATCCTGCGATCAACAGACTGACGCCGTAAGGGCGGACACCGCCGGATTGCGTGGCCTCTTGCATCACACGAGCAACATCCTGGACCAATATACGGGTGGGTGGGTATTCGTTATAGATCCGCTTGTAGCCCGTGTGAGAGACCTTCCGCGCTCTGTCGACCAGTACTCTGTAGTCCGGTCCCATGCCCGCATAGACCATTCCAATGTTGGGCGTAATGTGGCTGACCTTGGACAAGGATGACGGGTCCGTAAGTGGTGAAGAGGACTTCTTCTCGGTTGCTAGAACGATGCCATTTGTAGCTGTAACAGAAGTTAGTAGCTAGCTTGGAAAACCAGGAGCAGGCGCAAGCGACTTGCCTTTAATGCCCAGGGCTGTGACACCTTGGTTGACGGCGTTCAAGGCGTACTCTGTTTGACCACAGCATTAGCCACATACGCCTCAAAGGAAGAGTTCTGTTCAAGATAGATAGGAATCCCGATCGACTTCATTATGCGGGCGAGCGACATACCGATTTGCACAAGCTTCCCACTGTGACCATACGTAATTAGTTTTGGGTACACCTTCATCGGCTTGAACATTAAGAGAGCTTCCTCACCTGGGGGAGAAGGTCGTGAGGGAGAACGAGTAACGGTCGGCCATAGCTCCAGAATAAGGTCAAAATTCGGTACCAGGCGGAATATCGAAGGTCGTCTTATGCAGAAGGGAAAACGGTCGCAGTAAATAAGAGATGACGAGGCTACGAAACCTCGAGCTGCGAATCAGTAGGCTATTCTGTAGGTACCTACTATGTAAGGTGGGTGCGGGCGGGTGGAGAGCAGGCATTCGCGATGTGCGCGTTCTGAAGCTACATCCAGTACTGTATGTATGTAAGTATTGTACCTAGTCTAGTAGCTACCTACATGTACCTCTATGTATGTAGGTATGTACTTCCTTTACCTCAGCACTCAAGACGTTGGAAAGCTCGGGCCACGAATACCTACAGTACCAGATGACTAAGCCCTCTCGGACTCCGTACCCTGCCATCCGAGCAGAGAGCAAGGCAGCATCGTCACTGCTATGAGCAGGTATTCTGGGATCTTCCTTCTTAACATTAACACATGTTGTTATTGATTTGAGTAAAGAGTCCATATGGTGAACTAAAGCAAAATAATCTTGTTTCCTTCGGACTTACGCTTAGCTGTCCTGCTTAGGGCATAACGAGCCCAGCGGCTATTTGCCAGGGGTTCTTGTCCTCGTCCTAAAGTGCAGCTGGTACACCGTCTGCGAATATCGCCGGATAGACTCCAGGCGCGTGTTCGGGGTGTTGTCCATGGACACTTGCAGCTCAGCGAGGGCACTTTCGTGCCCTCTCAGCGCCCAATGAGATATGCTCTGACCCCAGCCGCTAGACGACTAACTATGAAGCTCCTGAGCGAGGTGTCAGCTTGCTATTCCGACTATCATGACATTTAGTCCACTGATAATACTCGATGCGGGCGTAGCCAAATCAACCCAGCGTGAGATCTATGGAGATTGCTCCCCATTTCACGTGGCGTTATACACTGATGGGTATTACTTGCGAATTTCAGCGCTTTGACTAAGCCACGCCGTCAAGGTTCTGTATTATGCCTTCCTTTATTTGACCAGTGCATGACTCTTGGCCGTACCACTCCTTTAGCAGCTCCACTCCCAGGGCATTATCTACCTCGCTCAGGCCCCGACCTAGCTCCAGGTTATTTTCAGGGAATCGTCTCCTTGGCCTGAGCTCTCTGAAAACATCTAATATATCACTCCAGCCGTATGGATATGCCAAGGCAACAATCCGCTCGTTCAGAACCGTTCCCTCCACGGCCGTGATAAGATGTAGGCGCGCATCATCGATGACATTAATTATGGGTTGAGGGAGAGTGGCAGCCGTGAGATCCGTCTTCCCTTCGTACATGTGGATGATCATCCTGCTAGTCCAACTGCCCTTGATAAAGACCTGGTCAGTGTTGAAGTCGGGGACAACCTTGAGGTGCTTAGCCAGATGATACAAAATGCGAGGTAGAAGGCCTGGAAGACCTACGATGTTCACTACGAAGACGGGCTGGTGCTCTTTTACAAACTCCCACAACGCAAGCTCCGACTTCACCTTGCTAGCACTGTAAACGAGATAGGGGTCGCCTTTCTGCGTCGCGTATGCGTTCACCCCGGTGTTCCACAGGTTCCTGTCGATCTTGAACTTTTCGTTGGGCTTGGCCAGGGTAGCGGCGACGGAAGAGCTCGTGTAGACGAAGCGCTTCACTCTAGGCTCTTTCAAAGCCGAATTCAGGATTGAGACAACGCCCTGGACGGGCGGCCCCACGACCTCCCTTGGATCGGATGACCACGAAGTAGGCGTAGCGACGTGGATTATGGCATCGACATCTCTGGCCGCTTCGTCCAAGGCACCATCCACGTCCGTTCTGGGGAGGATCACCGTCTCTAGTTGGCGGACTTGAAGACGCCTAACGGGCTCGCCTTAGCCGCTGATCTGGATGTCGCACGTGCTCGCTCGATATCCGGCCTCCAGCGCCTCAAATATAACGTTGGCCGCGATGTAGCCCGTTGCGCCTGTGACGAGGATAGGGGAGCCTTTGGGCAAAACGAGGTCCGGATTATCCCGTATGGTCATGGTAAGTACGTGAAGACAGGCTCTCATTCATAAGTTGATTCTATTCATGAACAAGTCGTAAGTGGCATTGTTCTCGCAAAACCCGCATTCAAATTCTAGTACTGTCAAGCCTGGACCGGAAGCGATGGTAACATCCGGTGGGGTATAAAAGTTGCATTCTTCCTAGAGGTCTGTGAAACGTTAGACTCCAGCCTATTATCAACAGAGGGTGTGTTACCCTATTGCTCTGTCATCTACGCAACACTCCGAATATGTCACCGCTTTACTTTAATGACGTCTGTCCAATCCGATAGCCGCGGCCGGAATGTTCTTCGGCTACCTGCATTTCGGGATCCCATGAACGCTTATTCAACCTTCTCGGGACAACGTATGATGTGAGGCAACGAAGCTACGCCGAGACTAGGGTAGGCTTCAGACTTACCTACGAGGGAGACGAATGCGCCTTAAAAAGAATAGGGGGAGAACTAGAAGAAATTAAGGTCCGATTACTCCTAGCTGAAAGATATGGAAAGGTTTATCTTGACCAAACGTGGATGAGTGGTTAACTTCTTAAACTACTCACATACTACCGGAGGGAGTCTATGCTCTAGCCATTAAAAGATAGGTAAGTGAGGGGAAAATTCGAGTCGTTGTAGGAGAGGTTTAGCCGGCGTATATTGGCTTTGGGTTTTGCTGTGCCTTTCGCCCTAAGCCCTGCTTAAGTATGGCTAAATTTGACGTTTGACTTGACATTGCATTTCCCCCCCTTTAGTTATCGTGCGGAAACTGTGTTTGTATGGTTTTTTTTTGGTATCTTTTGGATCTACTGACTGTTCATCTTAGGGGTAATATAAGAACCAAAATTGCCATATTAAAGAGTAATTACTTTGAGAGGGTTCCAGTATCTCGTTTTTCTTAAATTTCTGCCATGAATCACTATGTTAGCGCTTATAAGGGAACAGAGCAGATAATTAAGGCGATTTGAGAGTCTACCATCTAACTCTACAGGAATAATCTTCTATAATATATCTTTATTTTACCCCTTTTCTAGACCGCAGCAACCCACCAATGAGGGTCCTTCTTGCATATATATAAGGGGTATCCCTCTGAATAGCTAGGAAGAGTCAGACATTAATAGTTATCTATTCGCTACCCATACTACAGACCACCTTCTTAACAGCTTTTCTGTCTTTCACTCTATACTTTACCATTCTCTCTGACAGCTACTCGCCATTATATAAACCTCGGGCTTCACTTGGGATACAGGATCTATCGTCGACAAAGCTCTAGGCTGGGGGGAGAGATCACACACCATGTAATGTGGTGGACCGAGCCCATTTGTTTACGTGCACGTCACGGAGAATTCCTTGATGGTCGCAGGTTAGAAAACTGTTGTAGCTGGAGCAAATTGGGCCAGACCCCGCTTGGAAAACACGCTTGCAAGTTTACCCCCGAATAATCAGCCACTCGTCCTAGCTTCTCTACATTGCTAATGGTCCTAGTGCCGGTTACACCTTTGAGACCCGATACCGCTGCGTCGTTGTACTCCATTCTTCATTCCCACTCATCTGCAGCTCGAACGCCTTTAGATACGCCCTCATGGTCTCGTTGTCCTTCACAGTAAGAACTTCTTGTGCGAGTCGTTCATGAGTTAATTCCCACTCTCGACATAAAGCATATAAGATACGCCTCGAGGACTCGTAAGAGATTCCGGCCGTATCGCTAAGCGTACTGACAGCCGAGCAGAGGGAACCGCCCTCGTGCCCGTTTTGGCTGGCGAGGAGCTCCTTTTCGAAGCTATAAATATCGTTCAACACAGCAAGATGCTTTCCGAAGTTGCGCTCGACTGGGCGCACCAGAGCTAGGTCCTCGGGAGAGATGCGGAGCGCCATGGAATATCGCACGAGAGCACTTAAAAACCTGCGCGAACAATTAGCTACTGGTTGAGTATGATGAGAAGATGAAGCCAACTGACGGTGCCCCGACATCTACCGTGCGGTACTCCAGGTACTCCTTGAATTCCATATGTTTCAATCGGGTAGGGTGCGTCTGGGCTCTCATAAATTCAAAGGCTGGCTCGAATAATTCATCGGCCGATTCGCGGTCGTGCGCTCTCATACTCTCCCACAGGTCCCACATCATATATTCAACAGGAATATTGCGATCCGGCCTCACATCACCACGAGACAACGCCATGAGCTTCTCGTTGTAGGCTTTGCCATCTTCGAGGGACATGTCATCAAGGAGATCTTAGGAGTTCAAGAGACATCAGTCAGCCAGTCGGTTCATAACGCCATTGCTAAGCATTGTTTATCAGAGAATCTTAGAAGACGCAACACTCACCATCTACCAAGAACAGAAGCGTCAGCAGCCGGCACACAAAGTGGATGTAATCGCCCCGGGCCCTCGGGAACATAAAGCACGTCCCCCGTGGGAATCCCGAGGCAACAAACGTCTTGCGTGCTTTCTCATTCGGGAAAGGCCAATGCTCAAGGAAATAGCCATTGACTTCGTTGCTAACCTCCCTTTCCAGTGGATGGATCTCCGCTGTCCAGCGAGGACTTGGGCGATGGATGTCGCGGCCGTTAGCACACCCTAGGTCATACATAGCGGGAGCCATTGCGTGCTAGTGTGTTACTGCTTGCGAGAGTCTAGAAGGTATGATGTCCGCCAGTACCATGAGCGCCTGGCCAGCGGCCGGACCACCAAGGTTCTTATAGCTGGAAACCACGTATGCTGAACACAGTTCATACTGTAAGGAGCCTTGCCTGTAGCAGTATACTTGCGTACCTGGCCTTCTTCAAGGATATCTAACCAGCATGCTTAACTAGCTGCCAGATAGGGAATACCTCATCTGGCCAGGAGCACATAAGGTCGAAATTATAGTATGCGGTTAGCCACGACCCTCCTGGGCGGAGGGGTGACCACCCAGGGTCATGATCAAAGCAGGTGACACGTTTTCTTAGGACTCCCTAACCAAAAGTGTGTCAATTATTCTGATCACGACATGCCACCCTGCTGCAGATCACTCGGATGCGACATGGGCTGCTAGCCGTGCTCGTAAAAGTAACCGAGCCGGGGACACGCGCAAGTAGCGTTGCCGGAGAAGGCTGCGAGTTCTTTTTAATCCTGGAAGACCCCGCAAGCGGGCAAGTTCTGGTTAGTTTGTGGTTTTCATAACGTATCAAGATCAAGAACCTCTGTTGGTGTATCTGGTCATAGGCTGTCAAGGTTGGTTGGCTAGCTCGTGAAGGGTTCTTGATAAGAACCAAGGTTATCCTTACGACAACGTCTCCCTCTCCACACAAGACGTATCCGAACGGGTTCCGTTCGCCGAATTGTTAAATTCACCACTTTAAACGCTCTCCGGGAGCTCCACAAACCGTCATATCATACCTGGAACACCATCCGTATTAAGCTACTACTAAGTAAGTGTAGTGGTTCCATCGTCAATGGCGTAATTTTAATCCTACTAGGGTAGGTTCCAAGAACTTGTTTTGCACTATTATCCCTGGAACGAGAACGTCAAAATACTCCATCCTTCGAATGACATATATAACTTGTTTGAAAGCGTCGAGGCTGATCTTTTCTCATCTTACAAATACCTAATCAATGTGTTGTGAGTTATTGGGAGTGACAATATCAAAAATTTTGCCCACCACCTCGAGGGGCTAGAATAGGGGTAGCTAGGTAGAAGGCCCACACCATTGTGGATTACTGTACTTATCTGAGGGAAGGCCAAATGGCGTTAGTCGCATCAATTTTCTGAAGGTGGGTTGCACACTTTTTTTATTCGCCCACACTGCCCAATCAACTTCTGCAGGAAAAGCTACCTTTAGCCACACCTATTTTGCACTATGATACAAGTACGATTACCGGTTATTATTACAAATCGCAATATCGTATTCGGCATAACGAAACGTTATTCATCCGGCTAGCTGCCGATTTATAATACCATTACCTAGAATTTAAAACCTTACTTGCTACGTACCGTAATAAAAGTTATTAAAATAAACTTAATATTATAAAACAGATTTTGTAAGTTCTTATGAACTATTAAAGAATAATTTAATATATTAAATATTTTTATTAAGAAAAAAATTTAAAAAAAAACGTAAAGTTTTATAATAAAATATTTTTAATACTTTTTTAAATAAAGTTTAAAAAGTACTTTTTAATAATAATATTTAACTTTAAAGTTTATTTTTAAGGTTTATTAAAATCCAAGCTTATTAATAATTAGGTATTAATTTAAATTAAAATAAGGCTTTATAAAATTAAGATATATAATATAACGAACCTGTTATATATCTACCTGGAGGTATAAGCAGTATCCGAAATGGGGGTTCTTAATTTGCAGGTAACAATAGCATAGCATAATAAATAAGGTATTCGTTAAAAAGATTTACGGATTTTTCCCTTAACTAAAGAATAATACAGTTACTTTTAGTTAAAAGTTTAAATTAATAGTTAAAAAGCGAAATTAAATAAATACTATTTATATAAGAAACCGTTTATTATACATTTATCTGGATTTAATAAATATGTTATGGATTTATAGGATTTGTTAAATCTGCCTTTAAATTTACTAGATTTACCAGATTATTATGTTTTGGCGTAAGGAAAGTTAAGTTTTTTCCAGCCAAAAATTAATCGTAAAAAGTCTATATTAGGCTCCGGAGGCCGGTTTTTTAAGACAGAAACCCTTATTCTTATACTGTAATATTATTTCCCCTTTTTAAGGATTTTTGTCCTAAAGATAAGAACCGTAGATGGCCTTTTTATTTTGTTTAAAAAATTTTCCGTAACTTTTTTGCTAACTTTATTATGATAGGTCGAAAAAAAAAGGCGAAAAAAAATACGTAAAAATTAGCGCGATATTTACGATATTCGTGTTAAATTAATTAAACCTTTTAAAATTAAAGCTTTTTTTTTATTTTAATTATATTTAATTTAACGAAACCGAATATTTTTTTTCCTTAAAATATTTAAGTTATAATTATTACATTCGTTATTAACGTTTTTTTTATAACGCGGAAATTATAAATTCGTTAAAAAAAATGAACGAAACTTAATAACGGTTATAATAAAAGTAACGGAAGGTTAAGGATAATTTCCTGGAGTATTAAAAAGTCGCAAAAAAAATTTAGATAAATTACGACGTTATTAGGAAAAAAAATAAAAAGAATTTATTAAAAGATTAAGGCGTTTACGTTTTTAGTAGGTTTTTTTTTTAAAAAAAGGCCTTAAAAATGTTAAAAAAAGGTTTGGAATTAAATTAATTAAAAAAACGGGAAAAATAGGAAAAAATTAACGTCGTATAAAAGCAAAGCAAACGCGGCTTATTTTTAAAATAAATGCTGCGGTAAAGGTATTTATTTCTTTCGGTTAGAACGTTTTAAATTTGGACTTGGGCGTAGGACCGTTATCGCCTGCGATTTTGGCTAGATTAAAGATGGTCGGTTAGAATTTTGCCGATAAAAGTTTTTAACTAGGTTTATCGTATTCGTTAAATATTTGAATGGTTCTTATGTGTTGTTTTCCGGTAGGCAATTTATTTATTTAACTAGGTACTGGATCTTATTTTTAACCATTTTAAAATTTAGTATTTTTTCGATTTCGAGATTTTTTTTAAGCGGGGCGTTTTTTGGGGCTGGTTTTAATAAGAAAATATGGAATATAGGATATATTTTTATGGTTTTGGGTAATAATAATTTATAGTTAATTTTTGAAATAACTTTTTCAATTTTGAATAAATTAAGTTTTTTAAAATTAAGCTTATCGTTAGGCTTTTTCGTTTTAATTTGTAAAAGGTTTATCGTCGCGTTTTATTTTTAACGTAATAAGTAAACCTTATTTTTTCTCGCTAAAATTAATTCCTTAATTCTTTTTTTATTATAATATTAGACCATCCTTTATTATAAAAACTATAATTTAATATAAAATCGGGCCTATATTATTTTAATTTCTGTTACCATTATTTTTATTCGTAAAGTTATAATAATAATAATTAATACTTTACGTATTAATTGTTTTGGTCGTTAGGTCGTTATGTTGTATCCATATATAACTGTATAAAATAATATACTTATGTTTTCGTTAACGGACGTATTATAAGTTATTTGTATAAATAATAAAAGTTTAACTTAATTATTTTATTAATAATTAACGTAACTTCGAAAATATTATTTTAAGGTTTAATTTAATCGTTTTATTTAATTATTTATCTGGAGGTAATAAGTTATTTAAAATTTTAGCTTAATATTAATTTGTTTAAAAAAAGCTGGTATTAAATTTAAATATAAAAAATTTGTTTTAATTAAAAATAATCCTTTTTAATATTTCGTATTTATCGAAATAATATCGAATAAAAACGTAAATTAATTATTCTGCTGTTATGGTTCCTTTAAAAGGTAAAAAGTACTTATATTTAATAAATCTGTTAATAATTATTTATACCGTATCGTATTTAATTCTAATAATAAGGTTTTTCGATATAAGGAAATTAATAATAAAATCTTAAGTTATGGTATTTTATATTTTATTAGGTATATTTATAGGTTGTAATAAGTTATACGGTTTATAGCAAATTATTTTAGCCTTATTATAAACGTTATAATCCTTAATTACTTATTTAATTATCTGGCGGAATTTAAAGCAATCGTATTTTTTAAAAAATTATTTAATAATTTAAAAAATCTTTTGGTATCCATATAAAAAATTTTCGTAAAATTTTTTAACGAATTCCTTTTATTACTGGCGGAAGATATAAATCTTGTTACGGAATAATAACTAATCCTTATTATTTTCTTTTAGTTATTTAATTTTTTTAAGTTTTTTTAGGTTATATAATTTTTTAAATTAAGTTAATTCTTTTGAAATCGGTTATTTTAAGGTTACATACAGCTATATTATTTTATTATTTTTACGATATAATATTTATATATATCGCTTAAAAAATTTTAAGTCGTAATTTTTTTTCGGTTTAAAATATTTGTTTAAATATTTTCTTTATTTTTAATATAATAAATTTTAAAGTTAAATTTGGATAAAAAAGTTATTTAATTTTTAAAACGTTTATTTAATATTTGGATCGTTATAAATCGAATAAGATTTTTATAGTTTAAATAAATATTAAATAATTTTTATTCCTTAAATGTTAAAATAATCGTTAATAATTCTTTATCGTAAATAAAATATTTAAATTTTACGTCCTTAAAAGCTTTAAAAAAGTATATTATTAGGTATTATTTTTTATTATTTTTTAATTATTTAAAAATTGCTTTAAGGGCATAATTTGTAGCGTTTATTTTAAGTCGTTTCTTTTTGTTATAATTTGGTAGCTTAATTACCGGGGCGCTAATAATTTTGTCCTTAATATTTAAAATTTTTTTTTTATTTCCTTTAAAAGTTTAAATTTTTTTAAACGTAATTTTTGGTAATAAGCTTAGTTAGGGGGCTGGCGAATTTACCGTAATCCTGGATTAAGGGTCGTATGTAACCGGTAAATCTTAAAAATTAATAAATATTAGTAATAATCATTTTATTTAAAATCGGCTAGTTTTTAATAGTTTTCAGCTTAAAATTTTAGATTTAAATTTATTCTGGAATAATAATAAAACTTAAAAAGTTTAATTTTTAGATATATTAAACGTTTTTTTAGCGTTTATTAGCAAGTTAATTTTTTTAAAGGCCTTTAATACTTAAACGATATATTTTTTATATTTTTTTAAAGTTTTTAAATAAATAAGAATATCGTTTAAGTAAACGAAAACGAATTTATTTAAAAACTTCCGTAAGATAATAATAAGTATATATTAAAAGCTAGCTGGGATATTAATTAAGCCTTATAATATAACCTTATATTTATAATATTTATAAATAGTTTTAAAGGCGGTTTTTTATTTTTCGCCTTTAGTTATTTAAATTAAATAATAATTATCTAATAAATCCAAGGTTATAAATTATTTGATTTTGTTAATATTTTCCTTTATGGTATTTATTAACGTTAGGGGATATTTATTTTTAATAGTAATATTATTTAGTTATCGATAATTATATATTTGTCGGTATATTAAATTTTTATTTTTATCGATCTTAATTTTGTTATTTTTTATTTTTAGTATTATTATAACGGGATATCTTATAAATAATTCGGATTTTTAAATATAGCCTTTTTTAAGGTTTCGTTAAAAGTTTTTTTAAAAAGTTTTAATTTTCTTAAGATTTATATAGTAAATTTAATAAAGCTTTAAGAAATATCCTTTTTTAATAAAAATTTTATAATCTTATTAATTATAGTTAAATAAATTTTTTTTAGTTCGTTTTTTAAATAGCTTTTTAAACTGCTGGTATTCGGGGAGTATTATTATTATCGGGTTAAAAACCTTTATTTTTTTAATTATGTTACAGATTTTATAAAATTTATCTTTAAAATTATTTTATAAAAACGTTTGTTTTTTTTAATTAATTCGTAAATTATTAAAACGAAATTATAACATTCTTAAAATAATATCGTATCTTAAAATATCGGCGATATCGAAAATAAGCCGTTTTAAATATCTTTATATTTAAATTACAAATCTTTTTATTTTTCGAAAAATTTAGCCGTTATCGTAAATAAATAAGTTTTTATTAATTATTTGTAACTTATATAATTATTATTTATATTTTTAAAAGATCTGGTACCTTTTAATTATCTTAAAAAAGATAAAAAAATTTTTATGCCGGAGTCGATTATAGTATTAAATATTTTATTTTTATAATAAATTAAAATCTTGATTTAATTCCGTATCCTTTTTTTTATTTCGTATAAGGTTTTATATATAAGGGCCCCTCGGTACCTTACTTTCGAAAGCCTTTGTAGTTTTTTAACTAGTGCACCCTGGGGGCTAAAAGGCGTTTTTATTCGCGTACTTTTCTAGCCGCATACTTAGTATAATGGTTTTTTATATACTTAAACCATTTTCTGTTACTAAATTGGTATTTAAAAACGATTATTTTTTTCTGGCTTTTTCTTAAATTTTGTATTTTGCGAATTATTGGATTAAAAGGGTAAACTTTCGAAAAGGGTACTTTTATAACTAAAAGTTCGTATTTATTACATAATAACCTTCCGACTTTATTCCGATTTAAGGTATAAGTAATAAGATTTAAAGTAATCTGGTTATCGGGGAATTTCTATATATTTGTACTTATTGTCTGGTTCTGTCGACGTTTTTTTATTATATCCTGGCCAAAAGTTATTATCTTTTTTAGCTTGCTGATAAATAAGGTAATTATAATTATAATAAGTAATAAAATGCAGAAGTTTGTAATTATTTATTAGAGGTTTGGGATATATTATATATTCGGAAAAAATATAATATTTAAAGGATAATTATTTATGGCTACCGAATTTTTTTCGTAATTAACCGTTTTAGTCGTATATTTTATATTTTTATATATTAAGGTAATAAATATATTTTAACGTAATAGTTACCTTGGAAACTATTTATCTTAAATGGTATTTATAAATTCTGGCCGTAATATTTTTATAAATAATATAATTTTTATAATTTGGGTCGTTATTTTTAACCTTACTGGTCGTAATAATAATAAATTCCTAATCGGTAAAAATAAGGCTTATTTTTTATTCTTTTTTTCGTTATCTATATTTCGTTCGGCCGTACGGATCTTTTTTTGGGCTAAGAAATCCTTTTTTTTTAAAAAAGTTCCTTTTTTTCGTTAAAAAATAATATTCGCTTTTAAAATAACCTTTTTTGTTATAATTAAAATATTTAATTTTGGATTTATTTTTCTTAGATTCTGTTAAAATAATATTAATTTTCTTTTAAAATCTGTTCTTTAATTTTTTTTTTACTGGAACGTTTATCGTTATTTCGTCGGCCGGTTTTTTTCTTTTTAAGGTACCGATTAAAAATATATCGGTTGGTAATAATAACCTTATTTATATATTTTTTAAAAGGATTTATCTTAAATATTTTAAATATTTTATTCTTAACTTATTCCTTTAAACCGTCGTAATAAGGAAAAAATAATATATCTTATAAAAAATTAAAAATAATTATAAATCGGTTAAATTCGGTCGTATACTTAATTATTAAAATAAGTTGCTTGAATTTATATATTTATTTAACCGTATATTATTACTTACTTACATTTCCGTATAAAATTTATATTCGTTTTTTAAAATTATCGTAATTATTAAAAATATAATTGGTAATATTTAACCAATCGTCCGAAAAATTTATCAGGTAATCCTTAAAAATGGGCTCGAATTAATCGAATACCCTTTTAGTAAGTAGCTGGAAAATGGCCATTACCTTTTGGTAATCCTCTGTCAAAAAACTTTCGTACCATTTAAAATAAAACCTAGCTTTAACCAAAAACTTTTCTATATTAATAAACCCATTATAAGGTTTGGAAGTAATTAACTTATACCTTTTAATATCAGGCATTTTATAATAAGCAGGAAGGGGTATAGTTCTTTTTTGGTCTCGATTAAATAAGGGAAAAGCAGGGGTTCTTAATCGAAAAATAATTCCAAAAAAAGGTAATAAAGTTTTTTTTTTAAGTTATCGGACAAGCTTAACGTTTTTTTTTTAATCTTATAACCTTTTCGGCCATAAGGTCCAGTCGTTTATTAATCGTAAGTTTCCTTTCCTTTTCTTTTTTAACTTTTATATCCGGTTTCTTTTCTTCCTTTTAATTAGACTTCTTAAATTAAACTTCGATAATTTTTTCGGAAGTAAGGGCAGATTATTATTAAAAAAAAAACTTTTTTAAACTTTTAACTTTAGTAATTATAAGTACCATATTATTAATTAATTAAAAAACTTTTTAATAAAAAGTAAATTATATAATCCGGTTATTAATTTTTTATTAATTAATAACGGAAATCGAATATATTATTTATTTACTAAACGTCGTTTTATAATATCATTTTTATTAAATTTAAAAAAACTTATACTTAATTAAACCTTAAATTATTCGTTAGCTATTAATTAAAAAGCTATTAAAATATAACGAACTTATTATATATCCACCTGGAAGTATAAGTAATATCCGAAATAAGGGTTTTTAATTTATAAATAATAATAATATAATAAATAAAGTATTCGTTAAAAAGATTTACGGACTTTTTCCTTAATTAAAAAACAGTATAATTATTTCTAATTAAAAGCTTAAATTAATAATTAAAAAACGAAACTAAATAAGTATTATTTATATAAAAAAACCGTTTATTATATATCTATCTGGATTTAATAAGTATGTCGTAGATTTATGAGATCTGTTAAATTTGCCTTTAGATCTACCAGATCCACCAGATTATTATATCTTGGCGTAAGGAAAATTAAGCTTTCCCCAGCCGAAAATTAACCGTAAGGAGCCCATACCAGGCTCCGGAGGCCGATTTCTCTAAGATAGGAACCCCTGTTCCTATACTGTAACATATAATTTAATTTAAGTATTAAAATTATTTATTAATTATTATATTCGAAAATATTAAATATAATCTTTATTATAAGGATTATATTATATTATACTTTTTTATTTTAAAAAACTTAACTTAAATTTATATTATTATTATATAATTTTTTTTAAATAATTATAAATAAATTTAAATTTATTAAAAAAACCCTAAATTATTTAATATATATTTATTAATATCTTATTATATTTATATATATATATATATTATTTTTAATATATATATTATATTATAAATAATTACGTTATTATAACTTTTTTAACATATTTAAATTTAATGTAATAATTTTTATATTAACATTTTATATAATTTATTAAATTAAGAAATAATTATATTTATAATTTTCTTAATTTAAATTAAACCTTAATTATATTATATAATTTTATAGTTTTATTTTAACTTTTATAATTTTCGGAGTTTATTTTATTTTACCTTAATTTCTTATAAAAAATTATTATAATATAAGGCATTAAGTAGGAAAAAAAGATAATAATATCGCTGACGTTAATACTTAAAATACCCTCATACCCGCATTTTTATAAAGTAGCCCAACCTAATAAAGCTTCAGTGGAGCCTCAGTAGGCCTTCAGCGCTAGCCCCTTCTGTATTGGGCTAATGGCCCACTAAAAATTGTTGCCATATACGCCACTTGGCCTTCCGTCAGATATAGTCCCCAAACCTCTCGGTTGGTTACTGGCCTGCACGTGGCCTGGAATCCGGGCCGTTGCTATCAGTCGGGTACAGTATTTGACCTGCGTATCTTTAACAGGGGCAAGTTCTATCCCAGATTGTCTCTGAACTCCCTGTTTCATTCGCTTGGACTGTGCACTCGGCCCGTTGTTTTCTTGTGAGAAGAGTCCGGTATTTATGGGGCTCGTGGGCTGATTATCACCAACTGCGTCTTATATTCGTTATCTAACTGGTAAACAATTGGTTGAGAATCCAGGTATGTAAGTACTTAATCTATTGGAAACCGGTCTAGGAAAGTAAGTAGATACTCCAACAATAAAATAAGGGGTCGAGGATATGCGTAAACTTGCGCAATTACTACATATACCTATGGACCGCTATCTATTGACGAAAGTCCCTAGGGACATCCGATTAGTATCTCGGCTGACATTATCGGGCCGCCTAGCTAGGAGGGAGAGAGAAAAGCTCCGAGGGAGTAAAACGAACGTGGCGTAGCAATAAGCCTGGAGGTTACCTCAGCGAGCTCAGGCCTCGCTGGCTCTCCATTTTCTTCAAAGTTTTCCAATGTACTCCGCCAAGAAGCTAAAAATTAACCAATCAAATGCCGTATCCCCGTAACGAGCCAGCGAGGCCTGAGTTCAGGTTGTGCGGACAGGGGTCTCGTTCTGTACATTGCTACCAAAATTATTAACTTTCCTTTTATTTTATTTTTTAAATTAAAAAAATTATATAAAACAAATTATTTTATAGCCAATTTACGTCCGATAAGTTTGATACTTTATATATTCGTCGAATATAAGCTAATATATATATAGGAATTTTTTCTAATTTTTTTTTGGATATAAATTGCAGCTAATACAGCTGAATAAAGGTTTGGGAAATGGGCGACCGTAACGGCCTTATCGCTGCGACAGCACAACCATCGGTCGCATTATCGTGCACCGGGTCTCCCAAGTATATTTTATATGGGAAAAGCCCGGATATCAATTTTTTCGGCCGTACGGGCTATGGTTGTTGCGTCGCAGCCCTGAGAAGGTCCCGGACTTGATTAACCGGAACGCCCTCCTTGCTGCGACGCAACAACCACCGGTCGCAACATTTTGCCATGGACCTTCCAAGGGTAATTCAGTATGGGAGAAGCCCGTCCAGCTATTCTTTTGGCCGTACGGGTTGTGGTTGTTACGTCGTAGCCATAAGGGCGTTGCGGTTGGAGGGGATGTGCAGAACGGAAATTTTAATTTGTTTCTTTAATATCTCCGCCAAACCAGCCCCATTTGGAAAGTTATATATATGGTTAGGAAGCCCTTTTAAAGCTGTATATAAGGGCATTTTTTTTATTGTTTTCTATTTATTTGTATTACTGTAATATTTACCAGTTTCCAAGTTAGATTTCGAAATTTTATATGGGGATGTGCAGAACGGAGCCAAAAAATTATAACTTGATATCAGGCCCTATTTTTGAGGTTTTGTTATTTCTGTGGGCACTTTACTAATTGGGTTAGCGTGGTACCTAAAGCTACTGTTTTTTTTTTAAAGCCTTCGCTGCAGCTGCGCCTGCAGCGCAGCCCCAACCTTAAAAATAGGGCCTGATCTTGATGAGGTAACCTGGAGGGAGTTAAAACGCCAAGCGCATTTGCTGAAAAATTAATCTTATATCGCCTTTTTTTAATGCGTAAATATTTATATTATACTTATATTTAAATAATAATTACTTAATAACCCGTGATATTATAATATTATATATAAATATTACGTATTATATTATCAAGTTATATATATTAATAAATGAAGTAATTATAACGTATTAAATTAATATAAATTAACCGGATTAACTTTTATTAAACCTATTTATACTTTATTTTTTATATAAATACGCTGTTACAGTATAGGAACAGGGGTTCTTATCTTTAAAGAAGCCTGCCTTTGGAGCCTGGTATGGGCTCTTCGCGGCTGATCTTCGGGCAAGGAAAGCTTGGCTTTCCCAGTGCCAAGATTAAGATGATCTAGGTGATCTAGGTAATCTAGAACAGATTATACAGATCACATAGATCCACGATATACTTATTAAAATTAGAATAGATATATAACGGACGGTTTTTTATGTAAATAGTACCTATTTAATTTCGTTTTTGAAATTATTAATCTAAATCTTTAATTAAAGGTATCGTTTTCTAATTAAGGAAAAAGTCCGTAAAATTTTTTTCCCAAATAAACTCTTAAGTATTTATTATACTATTATTACCTGCAAATTAAAACTTCCTTTTTCAGATACTGCTTATATTTCTAAATGGATATATGACAGGTTTATTATATTTAATAATTCTTTAACTAATAGTTAATAAATAATATCAGGCTTAATTAAATATAAGCTTTCTTAAATTTAATAAAAACTATATTATAAAACGACGTTTGAAAAATAAATAACATATTCGATTCCCGTTATTAATCAGTAAAAAAATTAATAACCGGATTAAATAATTTACCCTTTATTAAAAAAGTCCTTTAATTAATCGATAATATGGTATCCCTTAAAGGTAAAACGGGTTTAAGAAACCTTTTTTTTTCTTAATAATAACTTATCTCTACCCAAAAAATTTATTAAGGTTTTGCTTAAAAAATCCGACTAAAAAAAAGATCGAGGAAAAACGTAGTATAAAGGCCGGAAAAGATGGGGAAAAAAAACCCTTAAAAAGACTTACGACTAAAGAGCGGATAAACCTTTTAGTAAAAAAAGTTATAAGATTAAAAAGAAATTTACCAAATTCGCCCAATAAATAAAACCTTTTATATCTTCTTTACGAACTTTTATTTCCCGTTTAAAAACCCCAACTTCTTTTTTATTCGGTTACAATTAAACTTAAAAAGGAACCGTAATTTTTTTTCCGCTTATTATAAAATGCCTAAAATTAAAAATTATAAACTAATCCCCCCTAAGCCTTATAATAGATCTATTAATATATAAAGATTTTTGATTAAAACCAGGTTTTATTTTAAACAGTACGAAAATCCTTTAACAGAAAATATTAAAAAGTAATAGTTATTTCATAATTATTTATTTAAAAAAAATTCGATTAATTCGAACTTATTCTTAAAGATTATTTAACAAATTACTTTAATACTTCTTTAAATATTACTAGTTATATCTTTAATAATTACGAATATTTCGAAAAACGAATATAAACTTTATTTAAAAATACGGATAAATAATAACATATAATTAAACAAATATATAATTTAAAGCAAACCAAGTTAATAAATAAATATATAATTAAATTTAACTGTTTAATAATATTTTTTAAGCTGCCGGAAAGCGCGTTATTTTTTATTTTTTAACGATAGCTTAAAATTATAGGTTAAAAATGAAATGTTTAAAATACCTAAACCTGGACCTTTTAAGAACTATATTAATAAGGTTATTATCGCGCATCGACGTATTATTAATCGATATTTTAAAAAGAATGGTACCGGCAGACGAAATAATAACAAACGCTTTAAGATTAAGAAAATAAAGAACAGAATTTAAAAAAAAAGTTAATACCGTTTTAAAAAAGTTTAAAAAAGATAAGTTTAAAGTTAAATACTTTACTATAGCCAAAAGGGTTATTATAAAAGCGAATATCGCTTTTTACCTAAAAGAAACTTTAAAAAAAAATTAGCTTAAGAAAAAATTCCGCGCGGCTAAACGATAAACCGACAACGAAAAAAAGATGAGGAAAAAAAGTAAGCCTTACTTCTGCCGATTAGGAATTTATTATTATTATAACTAACAGAATTAAAAATAATAACTTAAAATGTAAAAATTATTTTATTTATAAATGTATTATAATTAAAACTTATAAATATTATTTAAAACGAACAACCTTTAAAGTAACCGTTATATTAAGATATATTTATTATTTCGATATATAGGAATATAAGATATATAATTAAAACGGTTAATTACAAAGAGATTTCGGAAATTATAAATAATAATCTTTAAAATATTATATTTTTTTAAAAGATACGATATAAGATATACTTAAAGTTACTAATAGATAATTATAAACTTTTACATTTTATTACTTATTATAATATAATTACTTTATTTATTTACGAATTAAAAAAAATAACGACTTTTAACCAGGATATAATATAAAAATACTTATAAAACCAGATAATAAATATAAATATACCGAAACCCTTTAATAACCAGATTACCTTAAATTTTATTACCTATATCCTAAATTAAAATAAAACTGGAAGGCCATAATATAAGGATGTTTATATTATTACTAATATTTTGCATTAAATATAAATTCCTAGGTTTAAAATTTTCCCTTTCAGATATTTACCTTTCCGACCACTTAATTTGCAAAATATAAGATCTAAAAAAAGCTCGAAAAAAGTAATTACTTATAAATGCTAATTCAGTAATAAAAAATGATACAAATACATAAACGATTACTATACTAAATAGGTAACCAGGAAAATACGCGAATAAAAACGCTTTTTAGCCCCTGAAGTATATTAATTAAACAATTATAAAGCCTTCGAATATAAGATATTAAGAAGTCCTTATATATAAAACTATATATAAGGTAAAAAAAAAAGGATTACGAAGTTAAATTAAGATCTTAATTTATTATAAATATAAAATATTTAGCGCTATAATCGACTTTAATAAAAGGAAACTTTATCTTTCCTAAAGTTATCAGAGTCGAAGCTTATCGGCAACTACGCATTCTGCTTCAAAGTGAGGTTCTGCTTCAGAGTGAGGTTCTGCTTCAGAGTGAGGTTCTGCTTTAGAGTGAGGTTTTATGGGACTGAGGTATATAATTTATCTTAACCGTAAAAACTATTAATCAGTTATCGTGGTTGAAGATATTAGGTATAGTATTTATTATATGGATTATATATATAATAATTGTCTGTATATTTAACTCGGCCTGGAAAATAAGGCTTAAACTTAAATTAACCTTATATCTTTTTTAAAGTAACTGAAAAATATTAAATCTCTTAGAAAAATAAGTAACAGTTATATAAACTATAAACAGTTAATAAAAACCAATCTATTTATAATAACGGTCGAATTTTTTTAAAAAACTAAAAAACTTATAATATAAACACAAAGATATTTTTTTTAAAGTCATCTTTAATATCGCTGATATCTCGGAATACGATATTATTTTAAAAATATTATAATTTCGTTTTAGCAATTTATAAATTAACTGGAAAATTAAACGCTTTTTTAAAGTAACTTAATATATAAAAGTTTTCATAAAATCTGCTATAAAATTTAAAAAAAAACAGGACTTTAAACCTTATAATAATAGTACCTTTTAAGTATTAACGGTTAAAAAAGCTGATTAAAAAACGAACCCTAAAAAATTTACCTAACCATAATTAATAAGAGCATAAAATTCCTATTAAAAAAGATATTACTTAAAACTTTACCAAATATTATATATAAACCCTAAAAAAGTAAATTATAAGAACATAGCCCGATGGGTTTACGGCTAGTAGCCAACCAGCCACCGACCTATCTGCTAGTACAAATAGTTATCTGGCGGCATTAAGGAACGCCAGATGGAAATAACCTAATATATTTACTTTTTGGAATTTATTTTGCGATTAGTTAACGATTACCTTATTTAGCTTACAGTTATGTAACGAACCTGTCATACATCCACCTGGAGGTATGAGCAGTATCCGAACTGGGGGTTCTTAATTTGCAGGTAATAATAGCTTAATAAATGGGGTATTCGTTAAAGAGATTTGCGGACTTTTTTCTTAATTAAAGAACGGTACAGTTGCCTTTAATTAAAGGCTTAGATTAATAGCTAAAAAGCGGGATTAAATAGGTGCTATCTATAAAAGAAACCGATTATTATATATCCATCCTGAATTTTAATGAGTGTGCCTGGGATCTACGTGATCTATGTGATCTGGCAGATCACCTAGATCACCTAGATCACCTAGTTCTTGGCGGGAAAAGCCAAGCTTTTTCCTTGTCCGAAGTTTAGCCGCCTGGAGCCTGCGCCAGGCTCCAAAGGTCGGTTTCCCCAAGACAGGAACCCTTGTTCCTGTACTGTAACAAGTTATCCCTTATTTTACAATTTTTTTATCTTTATTATAAAAAATAACGCGAAAACCATTAAAAGTAAAATATGCAAATTATAAAACGAACCTAATTCGCTTATAAAAAAAAATCAAATTTAAACCTAATCGACGGACGATCGGGTACGATATAAATATATATAAAAAAACCTACCATAAAGCCCCAGCAAAAGGAAAATTACGTTTTTCGAAAATACGAATTATTTAACGTACGTAATAAAAACGTATTCCGATAACCGTTAATCGAATAATAGGATAACGGACGTAATACGGTAATAACGCCCTAAGGCTTAAAATAAGGAAAATTCAAACCTTTTAATAACGAACAGATTTTAAAAATTATTTGCTAGTAAAATAAATAATATACGGAATTCCTTCGATAAATGGCCGAATTATAGGCAATTATATAAATTAAAAAGGTAAAACTTTATAAATTATTTGCTATAACGACATAAAAACCTAAGGGCGATAAACGGATACCGTATTATAACTACTTAAAATTTACCGAACGTACGTTAATTAAAAAAATTTAAATAAAAACCGTAATCGAAATATATACCAAACGGCCAAGGCGTAATATAATTACTTATATTCAGTAAGCTATAAGTTACGTAAACGTCCATATTACGAACGTTTAATAATCGTACCGTATTACGTTTAATTATTTTGATTATAAAAAATTTTTAAAAATAAAGAACTTATAAATTTTTATAAAAATTTTTTTCGAACTTTATATTATTTGATCGAAAATATCGGAAATAATTTATAAACGTATGATAATAAGTTAATTGGTTACCGTTAAATTTTTACGTTAAATAAAATTTTTTAGTTTATAAAACCGAATTAACGGATACTTTAAGTTTAAAAAATAATCGGAATAATAAACAATTCGTATTTAATTATTTTTATAAATTACTATTGAAATTACGAAATACCTTATTACGTAAATATATTAAATTAAACCGAATTAATAATATAATAAATAAAGCGAAACGTTATTAAAACATTTAAAAAAAAACGAATAAAAACCGATCTTTTTTACCAAAAGTATTAATAAAAATAAACGATTTTATTTTAATACTTTTAAAAAAGAAACCCTTAAAAATAAAACCGATTAAAGGTATTACGAAAAAGTAACAAAAAACGAAATCGTTTTTACGTTCGGGTTTCGGATAATCGCCGATTTAACTTTAACCGAAATAAATCCGTACGGTTTAATACTTCCGATCCTGATAAGGGTTCCTTAAAGTGTTATAATTATAAAAAGCTAAGTTATAAAATTATTAATTATAAATTTTTAAAAAATACGAAGTCCTTATTAAATCGACCGTATAAAAAATAACCTTCGAAGGCCATATAAAACGTTACGGTATATAACGATAAATCGGACCCTTTTTTAAACGCGGCTTTAAAAAAGGAGCCGAAATAAGTATATACGTCCAGTTCATTTTAGCAGAAAATTATAAAACGGTCGGAATAAAACTGCCCTTTAAGAGAAAAATATTTATTAAAAAAGGCGCCGGAAATATAACAATATAAGTAAATATAAATACCGGGATATAAGTTAATATAATAAGCAAAAAATTAATAAGAAAATTTAATTTCAGATTAATTTCCGTAAATATTCCGGGCCTTATCGGCGTTAACGGCATATATATTAAATATTACGAAGTTTATAAAATCTTTATTAATATAACGGATAATAACGGAATTAAACGAAAATTTAAATAAGTTTATTTTACGATACGGCGCGATCGGAAAATATTTAAATTTTTATTAGCCCGCCTTGGAATAAATAAATTAAAAATTGTATTAAAAACGGTTATATATAAAAAATTATATAGGCCATTATAAAGGTCGATAAGTAAAAAATCGTAAACTTAACGCTTTCCGGAAAATAGGCCTATATCGTTAACCTAATAAAATTAGCCGATAAATTAGATATCCTAAATTTGGAAAATAATTATATTAACAAATAATAAAATTTTTAACTTACTTAAAGGATTTCTAGTAAATATATTCCGAAAAAATTACGAAATTTTATTATTATTATTAGGGGCAAAATATCCGATAAATTTAATTCCGGAAAAAACGTTTTTATTCGGACCTATTTACCTTATATTAAAACCGTAGCAAAAAACGTTAAAAAATTATATCCAGAAAACCTTAAAAAAAAATATTCGTTATTGGAAAACGGATATAAAAGTACTCGTATTATTTATACCCAAAAAACGGTAACCTTTAATTATACGTCGATTATAAAAAACTAAATAAAGTTATAATAAAAAACCGGTACCCCTTACCTTTAATTTTAAAAATTATAAACCGTTTAAAATTTACTAAAATATTTTCGAAAATCGATTTTAAAAATACCTATTATCGTATCCGGATCCGGAAGGGCGATAAATAAAAAACCGCCTTCCGAATACGTTACGGCCAGTTTAAATATACGGTTATACCGTTTAATTTAATTAATATATTAATTACGTTTTAAAACTATATATATAAAATATTAACTAGATTAATAAATTATATATACGTAATACATCTAAATAATATTATTATTTATTCGGAAAAAAAAATACGCGGAATATTTTCGATTAATTTACGAACGGTTATTATGGTACCAACTATTCGCGAAAATATTTAAATATAAAGTTTTTAAAAAAAGAACAAAATTTTTAAAATTTATAATTAATACCGACAGCTTGGAAATAAACTGCCGACGGGTTAACTTTATTAAAATATAACCAGAATTAAAATTAATCCGGAATATCCAAGTTTTTTTAAAATTTATAAACTTTTATTAAAAGTTTATCGCTTATTATTTACGTATTACCGAACCCATTACGAAATTGTTAAAAAAGGCGTAAGTTAAAAATAAAAAGGTAAAATTTTACTGGCCTAAAAACGCCCAAAAAATATTCCGAATCTTAAAAAACGTATTTTAGTCGGCGTTTATATTCTGACATTAAGATAATACCAAAAATACCAGGATCGAAATAAACGCGTTAATAAAGGCTATATTTAAAATATTTTTATAAAAATCCGGAAAATATTAATACTTAATCGTATACTAATTACGGAAGTTTAGCCCAACCAAAAAGCGATAAATTATAAGGTAATAAAATTATTAATAATTATAAAAAACTTAAAATATTAACGTTAATACTTCGAAAACATAAAAAAACCTATTTAATATTTACCGACTATATAACGTTAAAAAATATTATAAAAATATTAACGCGTAACTTTAAAAAAAGGCTAGCCTGATAAATTTACCACCTTATATAATTTAATTTCGAAATTTAATACCGACCGGATACTGTTAACTTAACAGATAAATTATCTAAACGTCCAAATTATATATCTGGAAAAATCGAATATATGGATATAATCCTTACGTTATTTAAAAACTTTAAACTTATAAATAAAATACCAAAAAACGTAAAAAAAGGTCGTAAATGTATAATATAATTCGGAAAATTATAAAAAAACGAAACCTTTTATAAAAACGGTTTAAAATTTATTTACCGTAAAATTTTTAAATAAATTCCGAATAATTAAAACTTAGGTAACTATTATCCGCGCAAAAAAAACGGAAAACTTTCGTTATATAATTATAAAAAACTTTCGAAAAAAAAAGAAAATTATAAAATTATATACCTACCGGATTTATTATTTACGTATAATAATATAAATACAAATCGTAACGGTAATATAAATAACGGCTAAATAATAACCGTAAGTTACGATTATATTATAATCGGATTCCGAAAAGTTTAAAAAAATAAACCCGATATTAAGGTTATTATTTATAATTAATACATTTTACGTCCTTAAGTAAAAAAAACTAATTAAAAGTAAAATAATATTATAATCAAAAACTTTCCAATAATTTTACGATTAAGTTCGAAAATTATAAACCAAAAATTTAAATATTATAAAACTGATACGGATAACCGGACGGTAAACCGAAATAAAAGAAAAATATTTTTTAAACCTAAATAAAATTTTATATTATCGGAATAAATTCGTAATTTTATCGTAAAACGTTTTACGGAAAAAATTAATTAATTAATATTATAATAACCCGAAAACGAAATATATAAAAGATATTCGTATATTAAAATTAATAACCAAAAAGATTTATTAAAAAATATAACGAATAACATCCGAAAATATACTAAATAATATTCGAATTATTAAAATATAATAAAATTACGTTATAAATTATATAAATAATTATAATCCTGATTATTACTTAAATAACTTTTTTTAAAAATTACGTTAAATTTTATTATAAAATTTTTTAAAAGTTTAAACTTAAACGGATTAAAATATAACGCGATTTTAATAATTATCGATCGTTTTACGAAAATAAACTTATTTTTTTTACGGTTAAAACGTTAACCGTAACCGAATTAATCCGATTATTTTACGATAAAATAATATATAAATTCGAAACGTTGGCCGGAATCGTTAATAATAAAAATAAATTATTAATAAATAAATTTTAAATAAGGTTTTATAAAAAATAAAAAATAAAATAATAAATATCGACCGTATATTACCCGTAAACTTATAAATAAACGGAACATATTTATTAAATATTAAAATATTATTTTCGTAATTACGTAAACGAATATTAAAATTATTAAATAAAATTATTACGGAATATAAAATTCGCATATAATAACGTTCGGAACGTATTTACCGGACGGTTTCCGTTTAAAACCTTATACGGATACTACCCGAAAATAATAAAATGTTTTTCGTAATAATTTAAAAAATAAATGTAAAAAGTAAAAAAACGGTTCGAAAAAATTACGGCCGTCCGTTAAAAAATATACGAATATTAAAAAATAATAATAATAGTTTAAAAAAAGTATTACGATTAACGTTATATACCTATAAAATTTAACCGGATTAATAAATAAAATTATCGACAAAAAAACTTTAAATTTAAAAATAAAAATTTTATATTTATTTATATCCGGATGACGATTAAAAAACGAATAAGTTTTTAAACGTATAAAATAATCCTGCTTATTAAATATTAACGGATATATAATATATTTTTAATATCGTTATTAAAACCGTAATATAACCGGAACCCGGATAACGTCTAAATAACGTTACCGGACCTAATAAACGAATAAAAGGAATAAATAATAAAAAATATTATTTATTACCAGAATGATCAGAAATAACGTAAATATTTTATTAAATAAAAAAGCTGGCCCGCCGAATATAATACGTAAAAACCCCGAAAATATTATAAAGTTATAAAAGAAATTTATACGTATATATAAAAAATAAAATATTTAATTTATGATAATTTAAATATTAAATAAACGTTATAAAAATTAAAAAATTTTTTGTTAAAGTTTAATTTTAAAATTTATTATATTAAAGGTAAAAAAAATATTTAAATAAATATTTTAAACTGAAAAAAAAATTATAATTCGAAAGTTTTTAAACGATATATATAAATATTATATCGTAAGGATAATAAAATAATATAATTATATATAATTTTAAAATAACTTATTTTAAAAAAGTTAACTTAATTCCGAAATTTTTACGATTCCGAAAAACGAAAAAAAATTAAATAATTAAAAGGAAATAATACAAATTAATTATTATTTCGTAATAAATTTTATATTTGCCGTTAATAACAGAAAAAATTCGTTTAAAAATTTTATAAAAATTTTTTATATGGATATTAAGGAATATTTCAAATTATTAAGTAACTTTAAAAAAATATAACTTTTTAAAATTTTACCGGATAATTAAATAAGTAATTAAAAATTATAATATTTATAATAAGGTAAAAATAATTTACCATAAACCGTATAGCTTATTATAACTTATAAATATATTTAATAAAATATAAAATATTATAATTTAGGATTTTATTATAAATTTTTTTATATCGAAAAATCCCGTTATTAAAATCGGATATAATATAATATAAATAATTATCGATAAATTTATTAAATATAAATATTTTTTACTTTTTAAAAAAATCGTAATAATAAAATAATTAACTTACCTTTTTATTCGATATTATTTCGATAAATATAAAATATTAAAAAAAAATATTTTTAACCGAAATAAATTTTTTATATTTAAATTAAATATTAATTTTTTTAAACAGATTAATATTAAACTTAAATTTTTAATAATTTATTACCTTTAAATAAATAATTAAATAAAACGATTAAATTAAACCTTAAAATAATACTTTCGAAATTATATTAATTATCAGTAAAATAATTAAGTCGAATTTTTACCGTTTACGTAAATAACTTATAATACGTCCGTTAATAAGGATATAAGCATATTACTTTATATAGCAATATATAAATATAACGCGGTAATTTAACGATTAAAATAATTAATACGTAAAATACCAGTTATTATTACGATAACTTTACGAATAAAAATAATAATAATAAAAATTAAAATAATATAAGTCCGGTTATAAATTAAGTTATAATTTTTGTAATAAAAAATAGCCCATTATTATAATAAAAAAAAATTAAAGAATTAATTTTAACGAAAAAAAACAAAATTTACTTATTACGATAAAAATAAAACGTAACGTTAAACTTTTTTCAAATCAAAACGAAAAAACCTAACGATAAACTTAATTTTAAAAAACTTGGTTTATTTAAAATTAAAAAAATTATTTTAAAAATTAACTATAAATTATTATTACTTAAAACCATAAAAATATATCCTATATTCCATATTTCCTTATTAAAACCAGCCCCAAAAGATACTCCGTTTAAAAAAAATTTCGAAATCGAAAAGGACGATAATAAATACGAAATCGAAAAAATACTGGACTTTAAAATAATCAAAAATAAAATTTAGTACCTGGTTAAATGGATAAATTATTTACCTAAAAATAACATATAAGAACCATTTAAATACCTAACGAATACGATAAATCTGGTTAAGGATTTTTACCGGCAAAATCCTAACCGACCGTTTCCAGTCCAGCCAAAATCGTAGGCAATAACGGTCCCCCGTCCAAATCCAGGCTTTCGGCGTTCCACCCGAGGGAAATAAACGCCTTTATTATAATATCTATTTCGGAAGCAAGTTATGCCTGTTCCGCCTTTATACGACGTTATTTCTTTTCCACCCTTTCTTAATTTTCTTATTAATTCTGTTTAAATCTTTCCTTTAAAATAATAACAGTTTTTTTTTTCAAAATTTTCTGTTAAAAACGAAAACGTTTTAATCGGTTAACGAATTCCCTTATCCTTTATTTAACCGATTTTTGCTGTACCCTTATAAACTCCTAATACGCCATTAAAGTATTTTTTATTTTACGTTATTCCTTTTGCAAACGGTTATATTTCTCCTTAATTTTCGACAAGGAATTTATTTCCAGTACGTCGTACGTTAAACGTTGTCGACGAATATAATAATTATAACTTAAAATATTTACCATAAAAAAAGTATTTGGTTTCTTTAAAGTGGATATAATTCGAATAAAGAATAATTTTAAAGTTAAATTTTTTAATAGATTTAGCGCGATTAATACGAAATTCGTATTAATTTAAATGCGGCTTTTTTTTCCTTTTTTAATTCGACTTATTATAATAAAGTTAATTAAAGAATTACCTTTTTAATAAAATAAAAAAAGTACTTACGGTTTTTATCTTTAAAATAAAGATTTTTGAAAAGGGGAAATGATGTTATAATGCAGGAATAAGGATTTTTATTTTAAAAATGCCTGTTTTCGAAGGTTTCTAAGGGAAATTCCGACCGGATAAACTTCGGGTAAGAAGAAACTTAACTTTCCCGCGCCAAGGTTTAAGTAATTTAATAAATTTAAATAATTTAAGTAATCTGGATTAAATTATATAAATTATATAAATTAAATAAATTTACGATATATTTATTAAATCTAGGATGGATATATAACGATCGGTTTTTTATGTAAATAATACCTATTTAATTTCGCTTTTTAGTTATTAATTTAAGCTTTTAATTAGAGGTAAATATATCGTTCTTTAGTTAAGGGAAGAGTTCGCAAATCTCTTTAACGAATACCCCATTTATTATGCTATTATTACCTACAAATCAAGAACCCCTAATTTCAGATACTGCTCATAGCTTTAGGTGGATGTATGACAGGTTCGTTACAGTAAAATATATATTAGTTAGAACTATAAGTTGCGAATTATTCGTTCCATAATAACAAAACGTTAGTAACGTTATCGAAACGGTATTTTTGCCGAAAAAAAACTTAATAATTATTCGAATTTTTAAGCTGTAATAAAAGGATAAATTTATTTTTAATAAAACTTAAAAAACGAAACGTTTTAAGGAACGTAAAATAAATAAGTAATTATAATGTATCGAAAAAAACGATAACTTATTAAAATATAAAGGTACGGTTTATATATTATATAATCCGGACTTACGTAAAAAATTCGTTAGTTAGTACCATAATTTCCTTATAACAGGTTATTTTAGCGTTACGAAAATGTATAAGTGATTAATCGGAATTATTTTTGGAAAATATAAAAATAAAATATTAAAAATTACTTAAAAAGTTATCCGGAATATTAAAAATTTAAAACGATATTATATTAATTTTACGGAAAGTTCGTTTCGTTACCGATTCCGGATTACTTATTTAAAGAAATTAGTATGGATTTTATTATAAGTTAGTTATTATTTATAAGGCCGTATGGTAAAAAAAAATTATAACGTTATTTTCGTTATAATAAATAAAATAATGAAATATATTTATTATATCGTAACGATAACGAAATTTATTATTAACGGTTTAACCGAAATCTTTTTTTATTATATTTTTAATTAATATGGTACGTCCGATAATATAATTTCTAACCGTAGTTTTTTATTTACGAATAATTTTTAAAAGATTTTTTGCGAACTTTTTGCGATTAAACGGAGGTTAAGTATAACCTTTTATTTATAAACGGATAAATAAATAAAACGTTAAAACTAGCTTTTAAAGTATTATTTATAAATATTTTACGATTTAAAGTAAGTAAATTAGGTATTATATTTATTAGTAGCATAATTTATATATAATAATAATTATTATTTAGTAATTACAATAATATTAACCGAAATATTTTTCGGATATATTTTACGAATTTTAGGGAATATTGCGTTTATACCGCGGTAATTTAAGAATTTTAACTTTATTAAAGCAGCTTAAAAAAAATTATAACGATATAAAAGGAAAAAAAGACGTTATAAAAATATTTTTATAAAGCTTAAGATACGTATAAAAAGTATTATAATAAAGGCCGTCTTATAAAAAAATTTCGAAAAAAGTAATAAGTAAAAATTTTTACTAAATATATTAATTAATAAAGGCTTAATAGAAAGTTTTCCGATAAGTATATTAAACCCTTTTAAATTATAAAAGTTATAAATTCGAAATTAATTTACGAAATACGATTTTTATTTCCATATAATAAAATTTATAACGTTTTTCTTATATTATTTTTGGAGCCGTAATATAATAAAGATAACCCTAAAAAAGAGCGGAAAAGGGATTTTAATATGAAAGCGGAAAAGCGTTAGGAAATGAAAGCAATTCTGGCATACTAAGGAAATTATAAAAATAAATAATACTTTATAAAATAAGTAAGTTTCCCTTCCGAAAAAAATACGTAAAAACTTTGTAATTATTTATTAAAAAAACTTATTATATCGTACGAAACGTTATTAAAGTTAAAGAAAATAAGAAGTTTTTTTAAAAAAAACCGCATAATAAAAAGGTCGTAATATAAAGGAAACGTTAATTATTACTTATTATTTAATAAGGGTATTATTATTAATATATTAAAATATATTTACTTTTTAATAAAATTATTATAGTTTATTTAGGTATTTTAAAAAATAAAATTAAATTTAGTTTATAACGACGTCGAAACGGAAATCTTAAAATTATTTTAAAATTATTTTAAAAATATTTAAATATTTTTATTATTATTATCGTTATCGTTACGTTTAACGTTACCGGCAGCCTTATTAGCAATTATAATAATATTATTAAAAAAAATTTAAAAAGTTAGTAAAAAAATAAAAATAAAAATTATTAAGTACTTACATCGAAAAAGGTACGAACATTTTTAATAAATTGGATATCCTTTTAAGTAAGGGAAAAAAAAAGGTCTTACGAAATCGAAACGTTATTATTATTATTAGGTAAAATATTAAAGTAATAAGCTTAAAAAATACGTATATTTACAGTTAAGGGATTAATACTGATTTAGCAGAAAGTTAATAATAAGCTAGTTAATATAAAGTAACGAAATAAATTTACTTTTTTTTTATATATATCATAAACCTTTTCGAAGGTATTTTTAGCGGAAACTTAATTTTCTTTAACTTAATAAGCGGGTTAATAACGATTTAGCGATAAGGGTCGAAAAGAATTTATAACGACTAAAATAATAGTATTATTTACCTTATTAAATTTAGTTTTAGTTTTAGGAAAAGTTTAATATTTAACGAAAATACGTAAAATTTTTACGATAACTTTTACGATATTATAAAAAAAAACAGGATCTTATTATTATAAATTAATTATAACCTTTCAGAATAGTAATAACGCGTAAATATATTTTTACCATAATTTTGTTATTATTACGTAATAAAATATATTTTTCCGAATTTTTCGAAACCTTATTAATAACGTAAGTATATTCCGGAAAGCGGGTTATTATAATTACGTAACGAAGATATATTTGCTTACGAAAAACGTTAAAAACGAATTATTAACAAAATTAAAAAAAGGTTATTAAAAATATTTACAAAATTCAAATTCGTTTTTTAACGGATGCGCCGGGTATTATATTAAAAGGTTTTTAAAAAAGTATATTAAGTTCGTAAAAAGTTAAAACAAAATTAGGGGGGGGTATAAAATTTATTTCGTTACGAATTAATAACAAAGATACGAAAAAGGTTCGAAATAAGCTTTAAAAAACGAATTCGTTACGAGTTTATAATTAAATTATATACCGATATATTCGAATACGATAAAGAAAAAAAAAGGATTAAAAGTAAAGGGAAAGTATACCTTTTATGACGGCAGCCTTACGATCAAACCGTGAGACTGGCAACCGTCACATGGAGCTGACAGCTGCCACCAGGTTAGCCACCTACCACACAGAAAGTGGAGACATTTATAAATCTTTACGTATTTTACGGCTTTACGTTTCTTTCCTTCTTTTTTTTTCTTTAGCTTAAAATTTTCGTTCATAATGCTAATAAACTAGCTATTATATTATATTACTGTTAACCGTAATATTATTTTAAGTTTATTCCCTTTTTTGTTAACTTAACGATTAATAAATAAGGTATTATATCCTTTTTTACGTTAATACGTAACGACGAAAAATAACGCGTTCAAAACCAAAATCCAAACCGTTTAATATTAAGATTAAATATTTATTAAAACAAATTACTTATTAACTAGTTAACGTTTAAAGCGACTTAAATTAATTAAAAGTAAAATTAAAAGTATAAAAAACGATAAGCACTTTAAAGAAACGGTAAAAGATAACGTATTAAAAAACGAAACCGAATTTTTAAAAATAAAAGATTTATTAAATTAAGATTATAGCCACTTAAAAACTGATCCCGATAAATAACTGGCCGACGAGATAACTAACGATAACCAAAACGTTTAAAAAAAACTTTAAAAACTCCGTAACAAAATTGTTTACCTTCGGGCCGGATAAAGTTATTATTCCCTTATTCCTTCCAACGACATTAACCGCCCTTATCGGGAAAATATAATTAATAACGCTTTTAATAATGCCAGCACGTTTCGTCTTACTGGTATGGCAATATGGCCCGTTTTCCGTAAGTTTGCAAGAAATAATGATATAAATTTTAGTTATAACCGAAAAAAAAAGCCTATGTTAACGATTTAAAGAAGTTTAGCGGCAATAAAATTAAATTTAACGTTTAGGTCCGTAAGGTCGTAAATAAGTTCGAAATAAATAAATTAACTTTTTGGAACGAAAAATTCGTATAATTTATTTAATAAGTTTTCTGGAAAAAAAGGCCGAATAAGTAATTAAAATTTGTTACCGATTAATTATACGATTTTTTTTTACGTAACCGAAATAATCCAGGTACTGGAATTATCGTATTACGACCCGAACCAGGTTTTTATTATTAAAGAAACTTTTCGTATTTTTATATTTAAACCCGGTAAAAATTAAAATATTTACGATTTTATTTTTAAATTTAACGTTTTCGTTTAAAAGGTTAAAATTATTAAGGATAAATGAAAATAAGTTTTATAGGAATATATTTTTCCGGATTTCGATTTATATTTTTTTAAAGATAATTACGATTTTAACGTTATTTACGAAAAATTTTATAACCGCGTTATTATAGCCGTTTATAATAATTAGTTCGCTTATAAAAAACGTTAATAAAAACGTAAGCTTTAATTATACGACCTTAATAATAAACCGAAAAATAAAGAAAAAAAATTCCGTTCGAATAATAATTCCGGTAAACCGAAGATTTTGGATAATATTGGTAAGTTTTTATCGGAAGTTAAGAAAAAGGTTTATTAAAAAACCGGTACGTATTTTAATTATAATAAAACGGGATATAAGGTTAACGATTATTTTAATAAAAAAAAGTTATTACGGTAAAAATAATAAAAAGTTTATTTAATTGTAACAAATCGGAAAAAAAGTAAAATTATTGGAAAATTCTTTAATAAATTTTTTATGTTAATAATAATAAAAATAAATAACTTTAAAAAATATAAAGTTTTTATTAAAATTACGTAAATTTAAATAAATAAAATTAACTTACGTATTATTACTTTTTATAATACCGGAATATAAATTTAATTTTTTGTTAAAAATTTTTTTAAATAAATAAAAAAATGATTATAAGTTTATATTATCCGGTTAAAAAATTAATTTAATTATAAGATTATCGGAAATAATTTACTAGTTAAATAAAAACTTAAATAATTATAATATTCGAAATTAACGGTCGATATTTTTTTATTTAAATTTTTTAAATTATAAGTATTAAATATAATATTTTTATCAGTTTTAATTAAATAAAAAAATACGGTTTATTATTAAATTATAAAAATAAAAATATTATCTGGCTTAATAACCTTTTAATTTTAGTTAAGTTCTTACCGGCAATTAAACTTTCAGCCCGATATTTATTAAACGGGTACGTTAACCCTAAAGTTTAAGAAAACGTTAATTACCGTAACCGTATTATAAAAAAGGCCGATAAATAATACTAAATTTTCCGACGTTTATAAAAAAAACTTAAAAATAATTTTATTTTAACGCCCGTACCAGTTATTCCGTATATTAAGCCGACCATTTCCGTTATAAAAACTACCTAAAATAACGTAATTATCGCCTTATTAATGAATAAATTAAACCCCGATTTTCGTACGGAACGATAAACTAAATTTTTATTACCTTAAAAAAATTTTTTTTTAAAAAATAAAAATTCGAACATTATAACGTTAACCGTTTTATAAAAATAAAAAATATATAACGGTTAAAAAATCCCCTTTTCCGAAAATAAAAACTTAAAATATATAAAATAAATGCGGAAATTTTTATTAAAACTTTTTATTTATTTTAAAAAAAATTTCAAAAAAAAATTAATATTTTTCCAAATTTCTGGCCCGGTTATAACGTAATTTTGGAACTCGATCGACCGATATCCGCTTTAAAACCTTTAACTTACCAAACGTCCGTTTAATATTTTCCGTTAAAAAAAATAATAAATAAATTATTAAAAATAAATTTTATCGAATTATATATACAAAAAAATGCCGCCTTAATATTATTTACCTTAAAACCATATTTATCGGAATACCGGTTTTATATTAATTATTATTAAAAAAAATTAATATTTAAAAAATTATTTTATTCCGACTTTTTCGTTTAACGGTATTATATTTAATTATCGAAATATTAAACGTTTTATTAAAATTAATATTATTTAAATATTTTATAAATTTCGTATTATTATTAAATCGAAATATTTAATAATATTTAAAATCCGTTAAAAATTATTTTAATAAAAAATATTTTTATTTAAATTTAAAATAAATTTTATTTAATAATAATCGTTTATTAATATTTAATTATATAAATTTTTCGATTATTACGTAAACGTTTATACCGATAACGTTTTAATTTATTCCGGTTTTAAAAAAAATTATTAAAAATATTACGAAAAAATTATTTACCGGTTATATAAAATTAACTTTTAAAAAAAATTTAAAAAATTTTGGTTTAACGTTAAAAAATTAAATTATTTCGGTATTATTATAAAAACTAACGTAAAGATTTTTATTAATTTAATTAAAATTAAAATAATTTAAAAATAAAAATTCGAAAATTTTAATAATTATATTATAATCCGTTTATTTATAAAATTTTATAATTATATATAAATATTTTGTTATTATAAAAACGGTATAACTAAATTATTAAACCGTTTATTAAAAAAGAATTTTCGAAAAAATAAAACGGTTCGTTTACGAAACCTTAATTTTTATTTTTTTTCGACTTAATTAACCGATAAAAATAAAGATAAATATATTTCGTAACGTAACCGGAAATATTATTTAATAATAATAAAACGATAACGAATAAAAATTAATAAAATATTTCTCGAAAATTATAACCTTAATAAAAAGGGTATATTTTATTTAAAACTAAAAATTGCTTATTATAATTTAAATTTTTAAATATTATTACTTTAAACTTTAAAAAATAAAAAAATTTTATTATAATTAATTATTAAACCTTATTATATTTTATAAATAAATACGTTTTTTTTACGCGTTAAATCCGATAAACTGATTTTTTATTTAATTTCGATATTATTTTTTAATATTAATCTGGTAAAGAAAATATTATTACGGATATTTTATTACAAAAAATAATTAATTTATTTACCATTAAAATCCAAAAAAGGAAAAAAGAATTAAATTTTAATTTTACCGGAATAAATAAACTTTTTTATCGTTATTATTAACGAAATACAGATTAAAATACGAATTAAAAATATCCCGTAAAGTATTAACTTAATCGATTTTATCCGCCGTAAAAATAAAATATAAAACTTAAATAAAAAAATAACAAATTAATAATACCTAAAAAAATAATTAACGGCCGTATTTTTTTTCATATAATATTTATCCGCAAAATTTACGTATTTAAAATATTTACGTATTCTGGTTAAAATAAAATAATTAAAATATTAATACGAAAATATATTTAATTTTAACTTAAATAAAATATCCGATAATATATCCGGAATTATTACGATTATTATCGGAATAAAACGTTTTAAAATAAAACCCCGAAAATTTTTTATTTTTTCTTTATTCCGAATAATATTTAAAATTACGTTATCTTCGACGGAAAAAATATACCGAAAAATTATTACGGTTATAATTATATATAAACGTTTATCGATAAATTTAATAAAATTATAATTACCTTATTAAATAAATAAAAACGGATATTACCGATATTTATATCGTTTTTTAAAAAATATCCGTTATTTAAATTAATATTTACGTTTTTATATCGATAAATATTAAAACGATTAAAACGTATATATACCGGTATTAAATTTTATATATAATTTATAGTAATATTTATTAATTAATATAATTCCGTTAAAAATTATATTAAATTTAAATATTATAAAAATAAAATTTAATTTAATTTAATAATTATTAATAATTATTAAACGAATTAAAAATATTTAAACGTTTATAAAAAATTTTACGTTAAAAACATAAAAATATTAAACGGTATAAATTAATAAAAAACGTTATTTAACCGATTTTAAAATTAATAACAAAAATTTTTTCCGTAAAAAAACTTTCGTAACGTAAATATTAATTATTTATTTAAACTTATAATAAATAAAATTTTAAAAATTTTTAAAAAAACGTAAATATAATTTCGTTTTTAATTTATTACCAAATTATAAAATAATTAATTTATTTTATACCAACCGGTTACGTAAAATTAACGATAACTTATTATTTTAATAAATTTAAATATTACCGTTATTTAAAAAAATTAATAATAAATTAAAATTCGAAATAAAATAAATCGAATAATTAAAACTTAACGGATATTATAAAAAATTATAATATTAAGTTAAATAAAAAAGTTATAATTCTGACGAAATATAATATTCCGTAATTAACTTTAAAAATGCCTTAATCGTAATAAAATAATTTTATACGGAATATTTTAAATATTTAAATTACCGGTCCGCTTATAAAAATAAATTCGTATAACGGTTACCGACAAAATTAACGAAAACCATCCCGATAATAATAAGGCCGCGAAAACAAAAACTGGACTAATAAAAAAAAAGGTACCTATAACTAACAAAAATTTGCATACTTTCTCTAATCGTATATAAGTTTTTAAAAGGAAGTAATATAACGGCAACCTTACGATCAAACCGTAAGACTAGTAACCGTTATATAAAGCTGACAACTGCTACCAGGTTAGCCACCTGCCATATAAAAAGTGGAGATATTTATAAATCTTTACGCATTTTGCGGCTTTACGTTTCTTTCTTTCTTTTCTTTTCTTTAGCTTAAAATCTTCATTTATAGTGCTAATAAACTAGCTATCATGCTATATCACTGCTGGCCGTAACACCTTTTATATTTAAAAAGCGGTATATTAAAAGCGGTAAAAATTTTTGGCCGGCAGAATTTAATATTTTATTTATTTCGTTACGAATTACCTTAAATATATTACCTATTTAAAAAAAAATTACGAAAGTTACGTTATATTATTAATTATTATTTACCTTTATTCGTTACGAAATTATTACATCCTTTAAGTAAAAACGATTTATTAATTATATTATAAAATAAGGATAATTTTATTTAAGCTTTTAAAGGTAAAAGCGCAGAGAGGAAAAAGTTTTATTAAAGGTTAAGAAAATATAAAGGAAATGCGCGTATTATTAAAAAGGCGCTAGGCGCCTTAGGGGTTATTATTACGCGATCGCGACGATACCGCCGCGGGGTGATTGCTATATAGCTAGTTGCTTATTTCCCTCTCTTAAAAAAGAAAGGCAAGTTTTAAACTGGTGCTTAATATATCCGTATTGTTCCTTTTACTTTGATCTTAACAACACCTGACATTATTATTACGATAATATTTCGAATAAAAATAATAGTAATAAAACTAAAATTATATAAACCCGATTTTGTAAGGTTAATCTAGGCTTAAGCCTTATTTTCCAGGCTAAGCTAAATATATAGAAAATTATTATATATATAATCCATACGATAAATATTATACCCAGTATCTTCGAATATAATAACTGATTAATGGTTTTTACGGTTAGGATAAATTATATACCTCAGTTCCATAGAACCTTACTCTGAAGCAGAACCTCACTCTAAAGCAGAACCTCACTTTAAAGTAGAACCTGTCAGATATAAGGGTTATCAGTTATGTTACATTGCATAACTAGTTGCAGGCGTTCTAAAACGCGCACTACACTTTAATATAATCTATCCACGGAACATATATTATCCGATCAAAAAGAGCCTTTCTATATATGGAATGCTAACGCACCCCTACTAGCTAACATACCCCCTTAACGCCTCGACGCAATCACGGCGTTAATTATCACCCTTTATTACTCCCTAAAGCCGCAACTATCTATTCCACCTTTCCTCCGGTAATTAAATCCTTTTAATTAGCCAGTTCCTTATTTAAAATAATTTTTAAAATTTTCCTTCGTTAATTTAAAGTTTTTATAATATCTATTAATCTTAGTTACTTTTTAAAATATTTAAAAAGTTTGCGTAATAAAATTTTTATTAATTTATTAACTAATATATCGCCTATAAATATATTTTTTACCCTAATTATATCTTTTTTTACGGTTTTTCGAAATTAATAATTATATATATTTACGTACCGTAATTTTGTTTATAAAAAGGTAACTGTTACAGTATAGGAACAGGGGTTCCTGTCTTAGAGAAACCGACCTCCGGAGCCTAATATGGGCTCCTTACGGCTAATCTTCGGGCGAGAAAGGCTTGGCTTTCCCCGAGCCAAAATATAGTAATCTGGTAAATCTGGATGATTTAAGGACCAGATCATACAGATCCTACAAATCTACGATACACTTATTAAACTAGGATAGATATATAACGAATAGGTTTTTAAGTAAATAGCACCTATTTAATTTTCGCTTTTTAGCTATTAATCTAAGTTTTTAATTAAAGGCATCGTTTTCCGATTAAAAAAAAACCTATAAATTTTTCAAACGAATACCTCATTTATTATACTATTATTACCTACAAATCAAAACCCTATTTCGGATACTACTTATACCTCCAGGTAGATATATAATAAATTCGTTATATTTTAATAGCTCCTTAATTAATAACCAACGAATAATTTAAGGCCTAATTAAGCATAAGCTTTCTTAAACTTAATAAAAACGATATTATAAAACGACGTTTAATAAACAGATAGCATACTTAATCCCCGTTACAAATTAATAAAAATTTAATAATTAAATTAAATAATCTACCCCCTATTAAAAAAGTTCTTTAATTAATCGATAATATAATACCTGCAACCACCAAAATTAAGAGCCAAGGAAAATCTTCTTCTTTCTAACAGTAACCTACCCCTGCCCCTAAGGAAACCATTAAGGTCCAGCCTAAAAAGTCCGACTAAAAAAAAAGGTTAAAAAGATCCTCAGCGAAAAGGTAAAAAAAAAAAAAAAATTAAAAATTAAAAAAAAAGTTTACAACTGACGAACGATTAAATCTTATAACTAGAAAAATTATAAAATTCAAATTAAAAAAAGCCAAACTTGCTCGATAACTAAAAAAAAAAAAAAAACTCTATACCCCCCCTAAGAATTACTACTCCCCGTCCAAAAACCCCAGCTCCTCCTTTATTTAATCGAAACTAAAAAGGAACTATACCCCTTTTTACTTACCATGGAATACCTAATATCAAAGGCTATAAATTAATTTCCCCCAAGCCTTATAATAAATCTACTAATATAAAAAATTTCCTGGTTAAGGCTAAATTTTACATTAAATAATACGAAAGTTCTTTAACGGAAAATTGCCAAAAGGTAATACTTATTTCGTAATTATTTGCTAGAAAAATATTTAATGATTTCGAATTTATTTTAAACGATTACTTAATACATTCCCCTAATAACTCCTCAAATATTATTAATTATATCTTTAATAATTACGAATACTTTAAAAAACGAATATAAACCTTTTTCAGAAATACGGACAAGTAATAATATACGGTTAAATATATATATAAATTTTAATAAATTATATTAGCAGCCAAATATACGACTAAATTCAACCGTTTAGCGGTTATTTTTAAACTACCTTAAAATACATTATTTTTCCCCTTTTATAACGGCCTAAAACCTTAAGTTAAAGATAAAATATTTAAGGTACCTAAAACCAGACGTTTCGAAAATTATACAGATAAAGTTATTATTACTGACCGACGCATTTTTAATCGATACCTTTAAAAAAAAGGTATTAATAAACGAAATAATAATAAACGTTTTAATAATAGCAGAAAAATAAAAGATAGATCCTAAAAAAACCAGTATTATTTTAACAGATTTTAAAAAAATTAAGTTCAAAATTAAATATTTTAACTATAGCAAAAAAAACCTATTTTAAAAGCAAATATCGCTTTTTACCTAAAGGAAACTTTAAAAAAAAACCCCCTAACTTAAAAAATTTTTCCGTACGGCCGAACGAAATATAAACAGTAAAGAAAAAATAAAAAAGAAGTAAATCTTACTTTTGCTGATTAGGAATTTATTATTATTACAACTAGTAGGGTTAAAAACGACGACCCAAAATTTAAAAATTATACTATTTACAAAAATATTACGGTCAAAATTTACAAATACTATCCAGGATTAGTAACCTCCAAGATAACTATTACGCTAGAATATACTTATTACCTTAATATATAGTGAAATGGTGTGGGGTGTGGAGTTGCTGTTGCAGCTGTCGCTGCAGCTGTGGCTACAGCTGTTTTTAGCTGTTTTTAGCTGTTTTTAGCTGTGGCTGCATCTGTTGCAGCAGTTATTGCAGCAGTTGTTTCTAGCTACTTCCATTTGCTTCACCGTTGGGTACCTCGACAATTCACTCGGTTATATCAAGTGGGTCGGCGATGGTCTATAAAATGCTGACCTGACAGCTTTTGTATGTAGTTTTCTATAGCAACAAGGGACGCCCGACATTTTTTCTCCCAAGCGCTGATTCAAGATGATATTCTGCATGCAATATCGACTTTGACTAAGCCCCGCCCCATTTCAATAGGAATATAAAATATACGACCAAAACGGTTAATTACGAAAAGATTTCGGAAATTATGGATAGTTATTCCTAGAACATTACATTTTTCCGGAATGCATAATATACCCTAAATTTCCAGCAGATAATTATAAGCTTTTGTATTTTATTACCTGCCGTAATTATAATTATTTTATCTACCTGCGCGCTAAAAAAGATAACGATTTTTGGCCAGGATATGACGAAAAAAACGCTTATAAAATCAGACGATAAGTATAAATATATAAAAATCTCTTAATGGCCAAATTATCTTAAATCTTATTACTTATACCCCGAATTAAAACAGAACCGAAAGGCTATAACGTAAGAATACTTATATTATTTACTAATATTATATAATAAATACGAATTTCTAGCTATAAAAATAACTTTTTCAGAAATTTACCCTTTTAACCCCATAATTCGCAAAAAATAAAACTTAAAAAAATTTAAAAAATGATAATTATCTTTAAATACTAATTTAATAACAAAAAAAATTAAATACATAAATAACTACTATACCAAGCATATAGTTAAAAAGGTACGTAAATAAAAACGCTTTTTAACCCCTAAAGCATATTAATTAAAAAATTATAAAGGCCTTCGAAAATAAGGTACCGAAAAACTTTTATATATAAAACCTTATATAAGGTATAAAAAAAAACCCCCCTTAAAGTTAGATTAAAATCCTCATTTATTATAAAAACAAAATATTTAACGCTATAATCGACTTTAAAGCAAAAAAAACCTTTATCTTTCCTAAGGTAACCGAAAAATACCGGATCCTTTAAAAATACAAACAGTAATCGTATAAATTATGAATAGTCGAAAAAAAATTTTCTACCTATAATAACGGTTAAATTTTCCGAAAAACAAAAAACCTTACGGTTTAAATATAAGGATACTTAAAACGGATTACCTTCGATATTGCCGATATCTTAAGGCATAATATCATCCTGGGAATACCGTAACTTCGTTCTAATAATTTACGAATTAACTGGAAAAATTAAACGCTTTTAAAAAATAATTTTAAAAAAATTCTATAAAATCTGTTACATAATTAAAAAAGCTAAAATTTCTAACCTAATGGTAATAATACCTTTTAAATATCGACAGTTTAAAAAGTTGTTTAAAGAACGAACCTGAAAAAAATTGATTAAATACAACTAATAAAATTACCAAATTTATATTAAAAAAGGATACCACCTAAAGCTTTATTAAATTTACCATATAAACCTTAAAAAATTTAAACCTTTTTAAAAAAGCCTTTAACGAAACCTTAAAAAAGGCTATATTTAAAAATCCGAATTATTTATAAGGTATCCAGTTATAATAATACCAAAAATAAAAATTAATAAAATCCGGATCGATAAAAATAAAGATCTAATATACCGACGAATTCATTGCCGGGCGACGGGTGGGTAGTCCTTCGGGTTTACGATAGACAGGGTCCCAGGAGCTATTAAGCTCCGAGGATGACAAGGCATATGCTTGTGAATAAGGAAATCACGAGGAGGGGGGAGGCAAGAAATGACGCCGGATTTTACTTACCGACGCGTACAGGAGAAGGCGCCCTGCTCCGTCCACGCCGCCACTAGCGACGGCCATGTCAGCGAGATGATGGCGTTGAAGAACCACGTCGTCGCCGTCGCCAGCGATATGCCCGTGGCACGTATGTACAGCGAGTATGTCTCGGCGCTGTAGGTGAACGGCAGGGGCTATATAACGGTTAAAAAATCAGGTAAATAAGATCAGTCAAATAAACCAAAGAAAATATTCTTGGTCGCGCCTGATTTGCGCTAGGAAAGCGGTACAGAGAGAGAGAGGGGATGGATGGATGGACGGCTGGGGGGAACGGCTTACGCCCTCTCCCGGCGAGTACACGACGCCGAACAGGTAGATGCCGAGGGCGATGCAGGCGAGGTGGGCGGTGCTGCCGTGGGGGATCTAAAAGCTGAAGTCCGTGAGGAACAGGAACAGCAACATGAACTACGACGTATCTAGTATAGTTAGTTAGCTAGGTATCTAGCTGTAACGACGTGGACCCGAGTGCCAAAAGCCACGCGAAATGTTGTCAGAAGAAAGGGTTCCTTCCACCGAAAACAACACACACCGGGAAAGTCGTCAGTAGCAGCTCCGTTTCACCCCTATACCGATGGACTACGGACCTCAGGGGCGAAGTAGACAATAGCGCAGACGACCAAGGCGGGTATCATCGCGCTACCCATCGTGAGTCCCCAGTTCAGCCCGATGACTCTTCCGTCGGGCACGTCATAGAGAACCAGATCGGCGACCAGCTTAGCATGATGCCGAAGGCAGTCCACATCTGCCATTGCATGGCTAGAGCACCTCGGAGCTTCGACGGCGAACACTCGGCCGCAAACATCGGGGTCGTAGCGGACTTGGGGGCCGATACCGAACCCAAGAAAGAATCGCGCGGTGAACATGTGCCACTAGGTATTCCTGCCGTGTCCGTGAGTTAGCGACTGCCACGCCGGCGGTGACCGGGAGCGCCGAACATAGGGGCTTGCCAAAGGCAGGTAACGGCAGAGATGAGACAGGAATCAAAGACGGTTCGACGACGGCCGAATCTCTTGTTCATGGGCTCCGTGACCCAGCAGCCGAAGAAGGCACAGCAGATCTACGGAGCAGCTAGGTACCGCAGAGATTAACCTCCATGATTCTTGACATTACAATACCAGATGGAAAGTAGGACTAACTATTAGTAACACCTACGAGCTAAGTATCTATTCAGGAGCGGCGCTAGCGTGGACTCTACTATTGCATACGTACACGGTATGTTAGGCTCGGGAGCTTTTTTTGCTTACCCTTGGTGGCGTGCGGGTCGCCGATACTGAACTGTCTCTGGTGGAAGCACTGGGCGCCCTTGACCACGGTCTCATCCATGCCCTGAACAGCGGCGCAGAGGGAGAAGATGACGATGACGGTGTACAGCGTGGACGGGTTGCGCCACTTGTGGGTGAGCTCGTGGTCGAGGGTCTCACGCTCGCCCGCCGTGAGTCCCGCGACGGCGTCGTACTGGTTCATGTCGCCGGCGATCATGGCGCCGAGCCGGAAGGCGTGAACGCCGTCCTCCCCTTCGATGCCGTACCGCGCGCAGAACTCCCCGCCACGCCGCCGCAGCTCCTCAGGCGTTGAGCCCGTGGAACAGGTTCTCCAGCTTCGCCGAGGCCTCGAGCCGGTGCCGAGTCCCCTCGTCCAGCCCGCCGAACACACCGCCGCCGCCGCCGTCAGCTGTAGGGCGCTCGACTTCGGTGCGCTCGACCTCGGAGTTCTCGGACGCTTTCCGAAGCGGCAGACTGCTCGCCTTGTCCTTCTCCCCCTGGAGGCTACTGTTAGGCTCTTCTTTAACAAGCTGGATATCCATGTAGGCTTGTCGAAGCCAATGTATCCAAATGAGCTACCCGACAGGTAACCGGCTCATTCATAGGAGTTCCCACCCCGAGAGACGAGTGAGAGAACGGGAAATGTGAGGAATAAAAGGAGAAATGAGGACAAGACACGGAATGGAATAAGAATAAGCTCGTTTTATTTCTAGGGGTATAATACGCCTGGTTATACAGTTAGTAACTAGGACACAATGCTCTATAGCTCTTGCGTTATGCTACGTGCATGAGGGAGATTCCAGCGGTATCAGGCTGAGAAACTCTACAGGACAGGCCGCAGTACAATCACCATTAAGTCCATGCCTTGCAGAGAAGTGGAAATCCCACCGATCGTCAATACAGCATGAGGACCCCGGAGCGCCCTAGGAACGGATGCGACGGGCTGGCCGCCGTTCGGGATTAGCCAGCTGCGGGGCATCCGTTTTTTCCATTGAGGAGGTTAGACGTCATATCGTGAGAGCGCCGCGTAGCTTGCCTGCTTACCCGGATCCTCGCGGATGCGGGGACATGATTGCGTAGCGCTTATTCCGCACGAAGAGGAACGATCGGCTGTCGGTTATGGGCGAGATGGAGGGCTGCTTGAGGACCGGATGATGTTGTTGGAATAAGCCCCCCTTTGCGAAGGGTGCCAGGGAGTCACTGGGTGAGGGTGACTGTGCCCTCGCTTCTGGCGTGGTCCGAAGCAACCCCAGGCACCAAAACCTCCTTACAAGTCAGCACGAGGCGTCTGTCTTTCGGAACCGAGTCAAGGATGGATATAGCCGGCAGGCGCAGAATGTGCCTCACATGTCCAAGACAGTCGTTGATACATTCTTCGAGAATAAGGCTTGGAGAGGCCGACAAGTCTTACTCAGCCCTAGCACTTACTTTGGCGAATTGAAAGCACCTGTGGGGCCCACGTCGTACTCGTACTGGAGCAGGTCAAGCCATAACGGTAGAGCTTGATATTCCAGGTTGCCATTGCTGTTGCCAATGCCCTAAGGGCAGAGAAGCTTCACTCAAGCTTCTGTTGAAGACGCTAAGCCCATAACGGGGCTCCATAAAAAGCTAAGCGTTCCATGCAAAGTGCTCTGGACTTTTCTTGCGTACATGGATACATATACACCAAGATTGGCGGGCCGTGCTGCACGCTGACATCGATTTCCTGATATGCATAACAGTGCCTGCCGAACGTCTTACATCCGAATGGCCCGTTCAAAGTGTTGCTCCTCGGCGCGGAGGGACAGTGGTGAGCACAGGGACAGCTCTGCCGCGTTTGTGTCTGGGGAAGAATCCTTTGCGAGTGCCTTCGTTTGTTATAGTAGGATGATCCGTAGCATATGCATTGTGATTTGGACCATCCGGCGGGGTATCGTACGCTTGTGATATATCACGTCTCAAAAGCGGCTATTCCGGCTTCGTATACTTATATGCCATCCTTGGTAGCTACAAGTTGCTTTACCCTACTCCCACATTTTTTTCTGGTGGTCTACCGTGGATGAGCCTGGAACATCTCAGGTTGATGACCACACAGTAAATTCTTCCCGCAGTCAAAGACAAATCCAGACGCTGCTCTGCCTGTCAAACGCAAAGGTATCTAACGCTAGCGCCGTAAAGTAGAAACGCCTAAACTCCAGCCGGCTATGCAGCGTTCGCCTCGCACCATCGGCCCATTAAGCTTGCCTGCTGCCTTGATACCGTGGTCATACATCGTCGTGGCCGTGAATCATACACACGCACAAAGTCTTAGAATTCCCTATTCCGCCTCGCGCGATGTCTTGTATGATGTTTGTTTAACTATACGGTGAAGGGCTCAGCCTCCCGCGTCGTTTGGGGATTTGGGCGCGCGTCTCTGACTGGGAGAGTCGGCCGCACTCGCGTAATGATTCCGCGGCGATGCTGATGATCGTGCCTCGTCCGCGCTGTAGTCTTTCTTCCGCGCGCGTTTCCGCTTCAGCGCCGACCACTCCGTCTTCCACGCCGAGATACTCTCCCGCAGGTCCTGATCGGCGTCCTTGGGCACGTAGCTGAGGCATTGCACCTCAATCGCCTTGAGCTGGAACTGTAGATTGAGGATCTCCATCTCGTTCTCGTTTCGCTCGTCCTCTCTTTTCGTTTGGTTAGTAGCCATTAGTCCAGAAATATGGGTAGATACGCGTCGATCTCGGGTGCGTTGGAAATGGGAGACTCACAGTTCCTGAACCCGCCTCTCGAGATAGATGATGCGCTGCGCTGCGCGTTCTGCTCTCATTATGAGCAGGTCATGGATGTGCTAAACACCGTTGTCAGCAATGAGTCAGCATCAACGCATGGGGTTAACCTTGCATCTGACTCTTCTTGCCTTGCTCTTAGACTCGCCATGACGGCCTCTAAGCCTCGACATAGATTTTGAGCCTCGGCCACCACACACTCGGCGTCCACTGCGGATAATGTGTCGTCGTGTCCTAGCGATGCCTCACGATCGTGGTGGGTCACCTCCGATTCCTTGGACGAAGAGGGTGATTTTGCCGATAGTAGAGAGTTTGGCCGATCATGCATTATCTGTTCGGGTCTCTGCAGCTCCCGAGCTGGGGCATCACCACTCGGGTCCCTCGGAGCTAATCTGGAGGGCTTAGGTCTTCCCAGCTCTAAGACTCGGTGCCGACCATCATCCGAAAAGACCGATTCCATCTCGTCCATCATGGCGTGCAGCCTATTAAGACTCTCATCTCCCCCGCCATCTCCCTGGTCGATCTTGGCGGCTAGGTCATCGAGGCGCCGTATAAGAACGTGCTTGCTGTCTTGCATGAGACCCTGTTCATTGAGCCGGTTGGCGGACGAGCGTGGTAAGGAAGACGGGTTCATAAATGGCGATAAGATCTGCCGTGGCAATGGTGATAATGGGGACATGCCCAAAGACGGCAAACTCATTGAGGGGGAAGCCAGTGGTGAGGCCTCGGGCGTAGCCGTACCATCTTTGCCACGCGAAATGTGACGTCCGTCCAAACTGTTCCGAGGCGGCGTGTGCGGCGAACCAGTCTCCGATGGAACGTCTGCCTCGGGCTCAAGATCGGGCATGAGCTCAGGTATGTAAACAAACACGCGGCCGAATTCTCGATCTTCGTCTTAGATCTACCCGGAATGGTCCAAGGCCAACACACTCAAAATGTTTAAATCGGGCGTTCGGGATTTTAACATTTCTATTTCCGGATTTAGAACAGGACGGTTATGGGCACCCCTTCTGGCGGGGCTGGCTCGCGCATGGACAGAAACGGGACGTGGAAAGCCCCAGGTGACCGAAACGCTGAATTGCCGGGCCGGGGCTATCCGGCAACAGACCGACATGGGATAGAGCTGGGCATCAAGCGTTCTATCCTCCAACTCCTAACATAGGACTGCATGGCAACATTGTTGAGAAGACGTGCCGCGCATCGAGAATATCTTGTAGTGGAGGTCGAAATATCTCATATCACCTCAGAGTCTACGCTGTCGCCATCGGGAGATGGGATAGTGCGGCGTCAGAACGGAAGCAATAGATACCCCATCCACCGCAAATTCAATTGCAACATGGGATAGCATTTGATGCACTTTATAGGACCACCAGATGCATGGTAACCACACATGCGTGGGGTGCTTGTCTACATGAACACGCATCATCTTATACGCAGCTCGGTCGGACGGGACGACCCGATAGTTACCTAGGGCATGTTCGACGGGGCTTTTTGCTGGGTAGAAGCCCTGCCGCCAGCGCCACTCGTATCTAATAAGTTTACCAGATGGCGGAGCTCTCTACTCGTCAGATCTAGGAAATGCCAAACCTGCCGAGTGGAGCGTTCCCCGGCAGGTTGGCGTTCCTACAGTAGCCCCTGAGGGAGTGGCGAGCGGGATACGGAATGAAACGTGCCCAGCGTGCCGTACGAAGTATGCTCCGTACAATATGTGCACATATAAGACCACTTGAGCAAACCTGGAAGTAAGTATACTCCGATCCACTTTCGAGCTTGCACTGGACCGAGGTGCTTAATCTTGTACAGTATTAACCGAAGACCCTGAAACTGCTTGCTTTTTCCCTTCGTACCGAAAATACTGAGTACTTTGCGATCGAGCCTTCTCACGAGAGCGTTGCAACTAGGCAGGCTGTTCTAACGTTGGTTGGCGCATTTCACATCTGAACAACAGGTACAGGTGCTGCCAGACCGTATATGACGCAAGACACATAGCGATGCTTGGTGTTTTCAGGAACGGCTAAACGCAGGTCAAGTGACAACCACTGGGGAGCGGTGGCGCGCCGTGGGGGAGGAAAGAAAAAGAAAGTCGCATTCTGCTGCTGATTATACGTGGAGGTACAAGAAGAACAGCCCAATTGATGATGATAGGCTAACATCGCCTCGGCTGTGGAGGGTCGTTTTCGGTAATATGGAAAAGGGCCTGGCTACATCTACTCTTAGAAGTAGGTTGCCAAGCCATTATGCGCTACTACTATGTAGGTAAGTATGTCTCATCTGGTAGCTTAAGGTAGTTCCACCCGTCGAGTTACTACTTTTCGTTGATAAGAGGCACATGCAATCAATCAGTCAGTCATTCAACTTTCATAATACAGATTTAACTAACTCTCCTTCTTTCAACGACGCCTCAACAACGTAGTTGTCGTCTTTCTTTTGGTGACCCGGATACTTGCAGTCCTTTTTTGCAACAATAATTTATTAATCTGGAGTACATATGTCGAACTGATTAACCCCTACTTGGCCATCCCTATCGCTGACCTCTGGAGTTCCGATAAAGCTGTTTGCTAGCTACTGTACCGAGGCCTACCTTACGTCAGTCATCCCACTCTCCGGCCGGCGTTGACCGCGGGGCTCGATGTGAGGGCACCTCCATTTTCGGACAGGAAAGGAGAAAATTTGTGTGACCGGTTAAAGCATCCCATGGCAATTTACAATCTCGTAACCTGAACTATATAAATTTTCTCTTTTATTACAGGTGCTGCTCGGATTTCCTCTGACTTGAGGCCCCCCGCCCATCATGTCGTGGAGGGCGTCGGCGAGGTTGATGGATACCATCAGCCACTATGCCAAATTCCCAGCTACCGGTGTGAGTTTAAGACAGATGGTCCAATTTGGAGAGCGGTCATCGATAGGTATTTTTATATCCCCTGTGCCGTTCTACAAAGTCCGCACAGTTTGCTTTGCTGACTTGATTGCCCGGTTGTCTAGGAACCTTGTTCCGCGCCTCCCAATTCCTCGCTGAAGAGCTCCCGATTCGTCTTGCGCATAGGGTACAGGAGCTCGACAGCTTACCCGATGGACTGAACGAGATGCCGTCAGTTAAGAGGGTGAAGGACTGGTATGCGCAGTCATTCGAGGTGCGCATTTTCGTCCCACTCCCATCTCCGGGCCACGGCTCCGGTCCTGTAAATCGTCTGACATGCGACAACAGGAGATCACAAACGTACCGCGGCCCGAGCTAGACAAACACACGCGCGAACGCCTCTTAAACCCGGGCAAGTTCGGTAGTGGAAGAGGTTCTGTGTTATCCGAAGCGACGCCGAATCCGAGCATCAAGGACGGCCAATATGCCTCGTCACCGGGGCACACCGGAGTGATCAATGGGAAAAAGAACTCGGCGTCAAGAAGATATTACGCAATGGTTGATGATAGCGGTGATTGGCCACCAGAGTTGCAGGCGTATAACTCCAAATTTGCACAAACTTTACATAAGGTTAAGAGGAGGCACGATGGCGTCGTAACAACAATGGCGCAGGGAATCCTCGAATACAAGCGGAAGCGGCAGCGCTTGCAAATCGACAATAATATTCAGTCCTTCCTAGATCGGTTCTACATGTCCCGGATAGGAATTCGCATGCTTATAGGACAGCACATCGCTTTGACCGATCAGAGCCGTCACATGGATCCGACCTACGTGGGCATCATATGCACAAAGACGAACGTGCGCGACCTGGCACAAGAGGCTATCGAGAATGCGCGATTCGTATGCGAGGACCACTACGGACTCTTCGAGGCGCCCAAGATCCAGCTCGTCTGCAACCCGGACCTCAACTTCATGTACGTGCCGGGACACCTGTCGCACATGCTGTTCGAGACCCTGAAGAACTCCCTGCGCGCCGTGGTCGAAACTCACGGGCAGGACAAGCAAGAGTTCCCCGTGACCAAGGTCATCGTCGCCGAGGGCAGAGAGGACATCACCATTAAGATCTCCGACGAGGGGGGCGGCATCCCCCGCAGCGCCATACCTCTGGTCTGGACGTATATGTACACCACCGTGGACCGCACACCCAACCTGGATCCGGACTTCGACAAGAGCGACTTCAAGGCGCCGATGGCCGGTTTCGGATACGGGCTGCCTATATCACGGCTCTACGCTCGCTACTTTGGCGGTGATCTCAAGTTGATTAGCATGGAGGGGTAAGTCGAGCCATGCTACGCACCCGCCAGCACCTCCCCCCTCGATCTTTTTCTCCTGATCCCGATCTCTCCCCCTAACTTAGACCGACATACGCGTGCATGCCTCGGTACGGTTCACTAACACCCGACAAACAACAGCTATGGCACGGACGTGTACCTGCACCTGAACCGGCTCTCGAGCTCCTCGGAGCCCCTGCAATAGCAATCAGCAGTCATGAGGGACTGGCTGATGGCGGCCAAGCCCCGAGGATTGGCGACGAGGATGCAGAAGCGGCTCAAGAACCTCGAGGTGTCAGAGCGCAGGCAGGTCGGCGACGCCGCGTCCATGATGATGATGAACGACGGCGAGCGGCGCGACGACGCCGGGCAGTTGTAAGAATCGGAGCTGGCTTTGGCTGCAGCATAGCGTAGTGCCGCGGGTTGCGGTGTTAGTGTAGGCGCTTACCCAGCGAGCCATCTGTCCGGGGGCCCAGTCAGCGTGATTCTTTATGTCCAGTTCGTCTTTCTCGTGGTAGGATAGTATGCCTTATTCGAGCATACACAGCCACATAGTGCGACACAGTATACAATCATGTTATACAATAGCGAACGATACGGGCGACGATGTCAGAGAGGGAAAGAGATATCAAGCGGAGGAAAAGGGAGGCAGCATGTCATGTCCCATCCTATAGGCGCAAGGCAGGACTCGAACTGGGATCCGGGTGGGGGCCGGGGAGGACATGGAACTCAACTGAGTAGACTAGGTACCCCTTATTAAACAAAGTTAACGTAACTCACTGATAAGTACCTCCGGTGCCGGGAACGGACGGAATGATGATGATTTCGTGCCTCTCTGACTCCGTCTGTCTGTATCTGCCTGCTGTGATATCTCGTCTCCCTGTATTGTGGCTGTCACATCTAGCTATCTGCCTGTGTCAGATGTGTTCCGAACGGGAATCTTCGCCCCTTCCACCCTGACCATCATAGCACAGCAGAGCAAATACCGCCCATCATCTCGGTTAGCTATTCACATCTTCACTTCTCTTGCCTCCGCGGCCGCGGTCACTTTAGTAACTGCAATAGGTATATGCCTAAATGTCTACTTCGCTAAGTACCTATCGGTTTTCTCAAACTCGCCTGTCTCGTCCCTCCCTCATATGTGTAGAAGATAAACTCTGAGCGCGTAACTATGCTATACTATGCTATGTACCTCATGTAGGCATGAGCTGCGTGCGTAGGAGTAGGGGTTGAAAAGCATGCATACCTCCAGTCCTACATACTGATTAGCTTGTGGCGCGTTACGCATCTGCCAATCATAACAAGCATAGATATATATACCTGCCCACATACTATTCGTCTCTAGATAAGGCACAATCAACATCTTGTTTATAGATGGACCTGTGCATTTTCTGCATGATTGTATGTATGCCTACTATATAAGTTACCTATCTGATTTCACCCTTGGGAAGCATATATAGCTGATTCTCAGTGTGAGGAGTCTGTCGCTGGGTTAATGGAAGAAAATATGCAATGTGTTGTGGAATTGCTGTGAGGATTGAAAGTCGACCGGGCTCTCGCCAGATTCCTATACAAAAAATAGTGCTGGTTTTAATATCCTCACGCTCTCACAGTTCAACGTGGGAATATCTTGTACACGGCTGTTGAGGGATAACGTGGTACCCCCTTTCGGGCCCCAGCAGCTCACTAGCGAGGGCCTTTCGTGTGTATATATAGGGGGCTTCGCCGCCATACAGCTAGGAAGAGTCAGCGCATTAATGTGTCATCTATTCATCACCCATACTATGAACCACCTTCTAAGCTGTTTCTTCTACCTTTCACTCTGTGCTTCACCATTCCCCTGAAAACGGCTCTACTAAATATTCAGACTTGGGCAGTTCCTGGCACAACGGAATATGCCTCCTCCGTAAATGATAATCGGTTTTTAGGTAGTATTCTGATAGAGATACCGACTACTCTCGAGGGTTAGTGATGACTGAGATTGAACACAAACCAACCTACTGCCACCATGGCCTACAGCAAGGACAAGGCTGGCCGTCTGCATGTTTCTCACGTATATTATTAGACGAAAGTGCCTTAGAACACTGGCAGGCCACGACACCTGCCAAGGAAAAGCCAGTATATAATCGGTCATAGGCGCAAGTAAGTGGGAGAGAAGTAAGATGTCAGGGTAGAAGACTCAAAAGACAGAGATGTAGGATAATAATTTGAGCAGTAATCCTCAGTCGTGGCATAAGATCTGAAGATGCTCCAGTAGTATTAGCTCCTCACTTCGACCCCTAATTTGGGTCACGATTTGTACTTGGAGACACTGCCTCTCCCGCAAAGCTTTTCGAGAGGGTGGATATTATTGACGGATAATTATTTTAAGTATCCATTCTTAAGCTATTGATTTCTTCATGAACGAGATTATGGTGTGGTCTTGCGTATTTGCTATACCTTATGTGATTGCACAGAAATTCTGCGAATTAGAGTCAGCTGGTACTCTCCTATACCTACCTTCTCCCTAAAACCCCACCAATGAGATGGGCTCCTCCACTGATATAGGAGCGCCACCCTTGCTTATACCCTTGCTTATTCCCTTTTGCATTGCTTGCCCAAGCGGACGGATCATACATATAAACCCAAGGACCTGGGCGCCGAGACGTCGAATTCTGGGGAAGTTCGCCCGTCTACCCGTACTTGCGTATGAAGTGCCGAATGTTCCTAGAGCGATTCGAATCATAAATGGCACCATGCCTACATAGGTAGATACTCTTGTTGTCACCATCCAATGAGGTGTAGTCTCGTCATGACAGCTTTAGCTCCCTCCGCTCCCCTAACTTCGGGATATATGGGGCTAATGGGGACCACTTGTTGCCGATCACAACTTTAAACGAACTTCATGCCTAAAATTCCCATTTAGGCAGGCTCTTTATATCCTTGAGCCGAGGGATCCTCCATCGGTACACGTCACCGGTAACAAAAGAACTGCACCCACCTTCCACCGCCGCCCGTGGAAGGACAACGACATTTTAATGTGAATATGCTACTAGATATATCGAAGTTCGATCGCCTAGAGAATCTACTGTTTTCCTACAAATGAGAGTGTTTCAGGGGGCTTGGCTACCTAGTTGGTTCGGATGTAACACCCACACAAATTACTTTACAAGACTCCCACTCAGGTCGAGCCCAGGATTACGAAGTTATAGTTTCCTCCAATAAAAGCACCTTCCTCTGATTCCATGCATGGAAATCGCAAGCCCCCCGAGCAGCCGCATCATCCAGGACCTCGTCTTTGGCTAAAGCTCTTGCAAACGGCTGCCGCTGCCGCTACCATATTGGGGAGTCCATCGATGCTAAAGTCCATCCGGCAGGGATCGCCGACGCTTGAGTTCGTGATTCGAGGAGAATCTCTAGAGACCAGCCATGGGCTGCATCCCCTGTCCAACATGGATTCTCACCACCCCCAATATTTACAACGCTCGTACTGTTGCGGGAGCCTGCTACGTAAAAAGCTTTCGAGGTGAGGAGTATCGCAGACTGCATGTAATTTTTCAGGAGAATAATATTGTGCCGTGAACACGTCCAACGAATATAAAGCATCGGTCGCTGCCAGGACAAAAGAAAATGTATTTCCCATCCTGAGCCATTCTTTGCCCCTGCCCTCTAGCCTTCAAGATAAAGTCTTTGAAGCCCCCTTTTTCTTCCCAATATCGGCCCCGAGGTCTTGTTTCTTCGCCTTTGCTCAACATGAGGTTCGCCGTAGCCGCCCTTGTGGCAACCCTTGCCTCCGCTTCCCCTACCAAGCTCCTGAGCACTCGTAACGAGATTGCCCGCCGCCAAGCCACAGAGCCCGCCCCTTACGGTTATGCCACCCTTAATGGCGGTACCACTGGTGGTGCTGCCGGCAGCACCGTCACCGTTAGCGACCTCTCCTCCCTTAAGGAGGCAGCTGAGTCGGATGGGCCGCTGACCATCATCGTGTCCGGATCCATCTCGGGAAGTGACAGGATCCGTGTCGCATCCGACAAGACCATCTTCGGTGAATCCGGAAGCTGTAAGTCTCCTCTAGGAAGTGTTTCCCAGCAAGGCACAATTCTAACAGCTCTCAGCCATCACTGGTGTCGGATTCTATATCCGACGGGTCAGCAACGTCATTATGCGCAACTTGAAGATTGCGAAGGTCGACGCTGACAACGGTGACGCCGTCGGAATCGACCAGTCGACTAACGTCTGGATTGACCATCTCGACCTCTCTGGCGATCTGAGCGCCGGCAAGGACGACCTGGACGGTCTCCTCGACATCACCCACGCCGCTGACTATGTCACGGTCTCTAACACCTACCTCCACGACCACGTGAGTTCGCCCACATGACTCCTTAACTACCCCGTCCCTCTTTGCTTACCGAAAGCAGTGGAAGGGCTCTTTGATCGGGCACTCGGACAGCAACGGAGACGAGGACACTGGCCACCTGCGCATCACCTACGCCAACAACTACTGGAAGAACATCAACAGCCGTACGCCATCGGTCCGCTTCGGGACGGTGCACATCGTCAACAACTATTACGACAGCCTGATCCTCACTGGCGTCAACGCCCGTATGGGCGCCCAGGTCCTCGTCCAGAGCAGCGCCTTCGCGAACTGCCCCGAGAGGGCCATCTTCTTTGACGACTCAGACTACACCGGCTATGTGGTCGTCGACGCCGTCAACCTGGGCGGCTCCGAGAACTCCGTCCCCGAGGGCAAGCTGACGCCCGGCTCCCTCCCCTATCCCGCGATCCGGGTTCTCGGCTCCGCGAATGTCGCGTCTACCATCCCTCGCACGGCCGGCCAGAAGCTATAAGGGCAGAATATCCCGTCCTATATTGGATGCGGGAGTTGGTGGGGAGCAGAGTAGCGCAACGCGAAGTTTGGTAGCATGCCCGGAATCTTCGACTCGCTGCTGATGGACGCTGTTCGTAGTTATTCGGCGGAAACCCACTGGCATATCGCTGGGCTTCACAACAACTGGGCACAGGCTCTTCTTTCCAACCTGTGGCGGCAGCTTCTTTTGTACATACTTTAAACAATGCTTTCAATATGGATCTTTCCAAGACGATATAAAAGCTTTCAGTGACAGTTGACAACTCGACAAGAGTTGACAGTTTCTCCATTTCCCCTTATTAGCTGCTTCGTGATTGATCCCTTTTATCACCCCACATGCGTTATCGCAGGATATCTTCAGTGGATACTATACTTGCAAATGTAATTATCAGTGCGAAGGGTACTCTGGTACTTCGTAGCGGCATGAGCTACACCTCAAAAGGTCCGACATTTGTGGGGCCGTCTAGAACAAAGAATTTCAAATTCGGATCCCAGCACAACAGCTTTTCGATCCCGTTCATTTGACTCGATTGTGAGACAAAGCTTGGATTGGAAATTTTATGTTTCTAAGAGTATCCAAGGCATCCGACAGTCAAGGTGCTCGTCAATGCTCGAACTATGCTGGAAGCTTCAAGTGGAAGTAGCGATCACAAGCCAAGCCCTTAGAGGTACTTCGGTACCTGCCTGCCAGGTTCCAAGGGTTGCTTTTGATTATAGTGGCCAGCGTGTTTTGTAAAGCTCATACGATCGAAATTGATGAGCTTACTAAATTACTCTTCTTGAACAACTGCATAGTACTGTTTTCTTCAGCGTAACCCTTGATTTCTGGTATTTGATACCATGGGCCCTCGAAGTCGAGGCAAACAACCTGAAAGCCAAAAGAGCTTGATCGGATAATTCAGCCCCTCCACCTTACGTTGCTGACACCTACACAGCTTTTGTCCTTGTTCATCTTTCTGCTCTGCTTTTGTCCCGCGAACAATCGCTTTCTACATTGATTGCCTGGGGTTTTCTGTAGTGCGTCAAAGCGCTTGGACAATGGACGGGCAACAAAGTTGGAGCTTCGCGGGCTTAAATACCGAGGAGCCTCCCGAATCCACGCCCAATGTTAAGGAGACACGCGGGGAGAATACCGACTACCGACGAGAAGCAGATCCCGAACCGAGTTTCCAAAATACTAGATCGCGCTCAGACGAAATGCCAAGCAAGGCGCGCAAATGCTGGATATGCCTCGATGATGAGCTGCCCGAATACGTGTCGACGGGTTTGTTGGGTCGGCGCCGTAGGAAGATTTACCGATCCGAGGATCCCGCCCTTGGAAGACTCATCTGTCCTTGCCGCTGCAGAGGCTCTATAAAATACGTGCACGAGGGTTGCATAAAGCAGTGGAGGAACCAGAATCCCGAAGCTTATCGGTGTGGTCGATGCGGTTACCACTATCAGTTAGAACGACTCACCTGGGCCGAGCGCCTCCGAAGTCCGCTCCTTGCCATGGCGATCACCATCACCATCCTTATCACTACCATCTTCCTGCTTGGTTTCGTAGCTGACCCGATTTTGGGCCTCTGGATTGACCCCGTTGGTACCATCGTGGAAACCGTTGGATCTGGCTCTCTCACTCCAGAGGAGAAGATCGAACTCCTAGACCTCGAAGAGCAGGGTTGGGCTGAACACTTTCTCAAGGGTCTCTTCTCCCTAGGGTTGCTCGGATTCGCCAAAGCGTTCCTGGCGATGAGCCCTTGGCAGTGGTGGAACCTCCGGACCTCTGGAGTCATAGGTGGGACTCGTCGCGGCGGTACCGGACGTGACCGTATAGAGAACATCAGCGTCACCCTTGTGCTGATTGGTGTTATCACGTTCTTATGGGTAAGTGCAAGCTCCCCTGCACCCGTATCGTCGCGCTGATGCTAACAAGTAATGAATTTCAGGCTGTCTGGAAAGGTACCAGATCGTGGACTGAGCGGACACTTGACCGGGCCAGCGAGAGAATCATGAACGCCCATAGAGACGACGAGAGCGACAGTGATGACGATGACGACAACCAGGAAAGACACCGGGAATAACACCGCAGGCAATGCAAACGACGGTGTTGATAAGGATGCCGAGTCCAGATAGGACCAGTAGTATGTGGACAGAGTCCAAATGATGCACGGTTCTTATATGCCTTTGCTCACCTGTGGCTTCTCCGCTCTCTGTGGCCGCCAACCTGATGACCGCATTGCACACTCTTAAGTTGCCTCGAAGTTTCTCTTCCATATCGTGTCAACTAGTCTGTGTGCAAAGATCAACACCTTGCAACTGTCCCTTGGGCGCGGGCGTTTTGCTCCCGCTCACATATGGATATGTTCAAGGACGTCAAGTCTAAATTGCACCATCAGCTGCTCCTGCGAGCAATGCTGCTTTTCGCTGCCCTTCTCCCTTACCGGTTCATAATGGGGGCGTGGTATTCCTATTGCAAAGCTTGATACATATCGCCCACCTACCTACGGATCCATACAACTAAGGGACCAGACGCTATACGTGCCCATATAAGACTTTCAAGCCATAGATATCCTGGGAAGATTTACGTTTATACTCTGTCCTGCTTATATAAGTCTCGATGTGAAGCGGGGGGGGGGGGGGGGGGGGGGGGGGGGGGGGGGGGGGGGGGGGGGGGGGGGGGGGGGGGGGGG
>QJNX01000240.1:82858-98096 GCA_004155925.1 Monosporascus sp. MG133
GCACAAAACCCCCCCCCCCCCTCCCGGTGGGACTAACCCCCCACATATGTTTATGCTATTCCTCTTTTGTCATTAGAGCATAAGCCAGGCATAAAGCATAAGCGAGGTGGATATCTTAGGGGCATCAAATCGAACTTCTAATGGTCCATTTCGGGCGACGGAGCAAAAAGGTGGATGGATCCCTTCGCCAAGCCCCAAGGTTGTACGGTTCATTTCTCTACATACAAAATAAAAAAGATGGCCCTAATTTGACAAGTTGACGATGAATTGAACGCAGAACCCATCCCATCCCCATGTTTCCGGCCAGCTCCTTTCTTAACACCGCTCACTGGTTTTCTTCGTACGTTCATGCGCCCTGCGGACTCATTATGACTCTCCCATAGTGCTTGGTCTAGATGCGCCTCACCCGAAGATAAGAAGCTGCGTTGTCAACAGCCGCGGGACCCTCCCAAACTCGATTGGCCTGCCACCGTCCCGTCATCGGCGTCCTTTGTCCGGTCCTTTCTTCGGTACCGCGGGTGTGCGCCGAGCAGAATCGACAGCGTCACTCTGGTTATTTATACTTTGTTTTTCGTATCTATGTGGTCAGCGGGTCTTCGATCGTGCCGTCCGTGACATATTGTACTACTTCGAATACGAGGAGTTCCTGGCAGACCTAATCCCAACCCTCCTTAGCCTGTGATACCCCAGCAAACTGCGACCCTCTCAGCATCCTCAGCAACCGAGCGACACTCAGAGAGACTTTCCACTCCTTTGCTCACGATACAGCCACTCGGTCGACACAATGCACTACGCCTATCCTTCTCGGAAGAACTCCAACCCACCCCGCTACCTTCCGCGAACGTCACGCCTGCCGACATTGAGGAGACGACACCTGAAGCCGATAGCGCTGTTCGGACTGGGCATACTCGCCTTAATATGGTTCTTATCTAGCGGCGGCTCGCAGACTGGTTCCGAGCGCAAGATCTCCGGGAAACCACCAGTCGTACTGGTGACGGTATTCGAGGAGAAGAGCGATAACGCCGAATACATAAGGAATATCAAGGATAACAGGTCACAATATGCGGAGAAGCACGGTGAGGATTAAACTTTCATAGTTTATCCAACGCCGACCACTAACGGGTGTCACAGGTTACGGCACTCTCTTCGCTAAAGTTGGCGACTATGACCTGGAAGGTTCACCCGGGTCCTGGTCCAAGGTGGTGGCCACGCGCCATGCGATGACCAAGTACCCGGACGCCAAATACATCTGGTATCTCGACCAGGATTCCCTCATTATGAACCCCCGTCTCAAAGTAGAGGATTACGTGATGGGTACGAGCAGACTCGAAGATATAATGATACGGGACCTGCCTGTAGTCCCGCCAGACAGCATCATCAAGACCTTTTCTAATATGAAGGGCGATGATGTCTCGCTGGCCATCACGCAGGACAAGGACGGCCTGGCGGTGGGTAGCTTCATCGTGCGGAATGGCGAATGGGCCAAGTTCTTCCTTGACACCTGGTTCGACCCTTTGTACCGAAGCTATAACTTTCAGAAGGCCGAGTTGCACACGTTGGTAGGTCCACTCGATGCCTAATAGCCAGCAAGGCGGTGATGCTGACTCGAAACAGGAACACATTGTTCAGTGGCACCCGACAATTCTGTCGAGACTAGCGATTCTTCCTCAACGGGCGATCAACGCGTACTCAAGACCCGACCGCGGCGAGCAGTACAAGGATGGCGACATTGCCGTACGATTTGCCCACTGCACGGGAAAGGGAGAGAAGAGCTGTGCCAAGGAGGCGGAGCGCTTTTCCTATCAATGGCGGACGTCGTTTAACAGCCACTGATCGCGAGCGTTTCTGACATGTATAAGAATAAGAGAGTGGATTACGGAGCAAATGCGTCAAACACAGGTTCCAAGGGGCCTGCGCGCTGGGAAACGGCGCAACGACAACTGGATGAGAGAGTATCATTCGGATGTGTCAACGAGTAACGGGCGTTCAGGAGCATGCATTCGGGGCCTTAATAGATGGGGAGCGGTATTTTACGGTCAGCAACTTGGAGCCGCTGGGGAGATCTGCGCCTGGCATTTACGGAAGGTGTTGGACGATGCACCACTATTTATTCACGCTTCCCATGGCGCGGGGTCGTCCCAATCTATAGCTCTGCGGGACCTGGTAGCAATATCCGAGAGGAAGGGAGGGAGTGAGAAGACAGACAGCCTGACGATGTCGTTTTCTTGGTTTATTACTGTACTTCACGATGATACCTCTGTTGAACCATTCATCCATTAAGTTCGACGGGAGCCGGTTTCTCTTATGCTTTTCCAACCGACGGGAGAGATTTGCCGTATAACAAATGGGTAGGAAGACGAGGCGATGATTTACATGTAATAGACGTTTCTGTCCTCAAGCAATTCTCGGATGCCGAGGATCCCTTGGCCTTGATTGATGAGCTCTGCTCTCCGCTGTATTTCAAAGCATGTGATGGACCAGCCAGCACATAAGACTGATGCTGATTCGGTGAAGCCTGCACTGTCTCCACTAGAATTCGTATCGATAGTTGTCCGCGGGTGCTTAGGTACCCAAGGGCTACCCAGGTACAAGTACCTAACTTAATGACTACCTACCTGGCAATAACTTAAGATAAAGCCCAAGAGGGAAAGCTCGGCTTCAACCTCCAGTCTCTCTTGTTGACTTTCTTACTACACAGTTGGGATCCAAGCAATTGACAACCAAGTTAAGAAGAGCCGCCCGTCACCATGCCGGGCTCTTCAAGGATCCCCGTTAGCTTGCGGGAGACCTTCTACAGCGTCAAGAAGAGGTCGAGGCCGGGCAATCCGTTGCAGATGCTGAATCTCGACTTGTAAGTGCATCATCTTCTCTCTCCCTCCCTCTCTCCCTCTCCCCCTTCTCCAATAAACGTCACTCCGAGTAGATGCCGAGGCAACCCGAAGAAGCTATCGCCATGCATCCACGCACATATATATGTCAGGCACGCGAAGTTGCCGCCAATCCCCGTGGTAATTAATACTTTTAAAATGTTCCGGATAACTAATTACAGACCCGTTGTCTTTTCGCCCGACGCAGGCTTAAGAACATAATCTTCTTCTTCTTCGTCCTTCGGATCGTGCGCCGCAGCTTCTGGAAGCTCAAGGGCCGCGGCATCCTCGGCACTGTTGCCGAGCTGTACAGCGACACGCGACGTGTCCTGTACGGCTATTTCCTGCGGGCCCCGGGCGTGCGGTCCCAGGTGCGCAAGCAGATCGCCGAGGCCCTGGCCAAGATGGAGACCAAGATTGTGCCTGCCGGCGGCGAGCGGCACACGGCCCTTCCCAAGGAGGGCTGGACCGACGAGGCCCTGCGCACCGAGCTGCAGACCCTCGCCAACATGGACCACACCCGCTGGGAGGACGGCTACGTCTCAGGCGCCGTCTACCACGGCGAGGACCATCTGCTCGCCCTCCAGACCGAGGCCTACGGCAAGTTCACCGTCGCCAACCCCATCCACCCGGATGTCTTCCCCGGCGTGCGCAAGATGGAGGCTGAGGTTGTCGCCATGGTTCTCTCGCTCTTCCACGCCCCGCCCAACGCCGCCGGCGTCACCACCAGCGGCGGCACCGAGAGTATCCTCATGGCCTGCTTCAGTGCGAGGCAGAAGGCCTACGTAGAACGGGGCGTTACGGAGCCAGAAATGTAAGTAACATAGGCGATTCAGGCTGGATATTCTCTACTATACTATGCCACGCTCTGGAGTACTCGCTGACGATGCCAAAGGATCTTGCCAGAGACGGCACATACCGCCTTCCGCAAGGCCGGCGAATACTTCAACATCAAGACCCACCTGGTGGCGTGCCCGGCCCCCTCGCACCAGGTTGACGTGCACCGGGTGTCGCGTCTCATCAACTCGAACACGATCCTGCTCGTGGGCTCGGCACCCAACTTCCCGCACGGCATCATAGACGACATCGCGGCGCTGTCGAAGCTCGCGCTGCGCCGCCACCTGCCCCTGCACGTCGACTGCTGCCTCGGGTCGTTCCTGGTGCCGTTCCTGGAGCGGGCCGGGTTCGAGACGGTGCCGTTCGATTTCCGCCTCAAGGGTGTGACCTCCATCTCGTGCGACACGCATAAGTACGGGTTCGCGCCCAAGGGCAACTCGACGGTGCTCTACCGCACCCAGCAGCTGCGCACCTACCAGTACTTCGTCAGCCCGGACTGGAGCGGCGGCGTCTACGCGTCGCCGGGCATCGCGGGCTCGCGCCCGGGCGCCCTCATCGCCGGCTGCTGGGCCAGCATGATGCGCGTCGGCGAGCAGGGGTACCTGGACGCGTGCGCACGGATCGTGGGCACGACCAAGCGCATCGCCGAGGCGGTGGCGACGTCGCCGGTGCTCGGCACAGAGCTCGCGCTCATCGGCCGCCCCCTCGTCAGCGTCGTCGCCTTCACGGCCCGCGACGGCGGCAAAGGCGGCGGCAGCGGCCTCAACATCTACGAGATCTCGGACGGCATGACGGCCAAGGGGTGGCACCTCAACGCGCTCCAGAACCCCCCAGCCATCCATGTCGCCGTCACCATGCCCATCACCAAGGTGTGGGAGAGGCTCGTGCAGGACCTCGAGGCCGTCGTCGAGGCCGAGCGCGAGAAGGAACGCGCCCGCGCCGTCCAAGGCCTCGGCGCCGCCGGGAACAAGGCCAAGGCCGCCGCCACGGGCGATACGGCCGTTCTCTACGGAGTCGCCGGAAGCCTGCCGAACAAGGCCGTCGTCGTTGATCTTGCGAGGGGGTTCTTGGATCTCTTGTATAAGGCGTAGGTTGTTGGTTTGCCAGGATAACGGACGTGTTTGCGATCCCGCTTGAGATGAACGGATGGATGGGTGAGTATATTGTTGGGTGGATTGTAGGACGTGTAAGATTGATTAGTCGAGTAGCGAGGCGTCATATTGAGAAGAGAGAGAGAGCACCCGGATGGGCAGAGACGGTACGGCGCAGACTGGGTTAAGTAAAGGATCAGTCCGTCCGAGTTAGGGGACAGAGAATCCGTTCCCACGCATATGGTTATGGTTGCTAACTATTACCGCGGGAGACGGGCGGAGGAGCCCGTGTTTCTATTGAAAAAGCCGAGGGAACAGGAGAGATGAAACAGAAGAAGACTGGACATTCCGAAGTGCGCCAACACGGCGCCGTGTGCACGTACATACCTATCCGTACGCTACTTCTGCATACATATCCCGGAAAACATAAATACCTACTTAATTTCGTATTGAGACGGCCGAATACATGTCAGGTAGGCAGGCAGCCTACATATTAGACCCCGGTTCTGGAGCACCGGGTTCTGCTGCTGGTTAATTAATCCAGAAACTCGCACCTGTGCCTTGTTATAGGTATCTACCCCGAACCGGGCAACAGCCACCGGTACAGCCGGCACCATGATATAACACTATTGGCTGGAGGTTAATTGCTTTCGTCCTTGGTTCCGTATAACAAGTCTCCCTGAAACTACGAGACGACTTTCGAAATAGGTAACGACGGACTGCTCCCATTCCCCAGCCTCGACAGCAGCAGCGTCTACCTCCCAACGTCGTTCAGTCTCGATCTCAATCTCACCTTGACACGAGGTGAATACTTACCCATCGAGACGGAGAGCCCAATGACCGCTATTAGATCCACCCCCTTAAGCTCGGCCCTAACGAATTCGACAACCTGGCCGCTCCTTATCCTCTTAAACCCCCTTATGGCCCCCGGTGTTCCGCTTTCCACACAGCCAGCTCGCCCTATCGTCTCATTATCGATGGTTCCTCAGCGCCACCACATCAGTTTCGGATCTCCGGTCCGTGATTCCCTATAACGCGTAACTCGCCGTACTCGTAGCAAGAAACCCCCCGCCCCTCCTCACTGTCGCCTTAGCCCGATCCCCGAGGACGCCATCACATCACCGCCCCCCCATCTGCGCCCTCAGCCACCTCATCCCACGTCGGTCCGCGACCGCCGCCGCCGCCGTCGTAGTCCTCCTCTTCAACCATCTCCATGCCGTGTCTATCGCTACGGCACCGTGCCGTCGTCGTTGTTCGCTCAGCACCCGTGCTTGCTCTCCTCTCTGCGCCGCCACCACCACCACCGTGATGAAGATGGCAACGAGCAGAAGAAGAAGAAGAAAGAAGACGGCGCGTCTTCCTCTCCGCCTCTCGCTCTCGGTCGCGGTTCTGCTGCCCTGAAACGATCACCGCCGGCAGATAGGGAGACGCCGACAGCGAGACAGCGGGCGCCGCCACGCCGCGGGTTCTTTCCGGCGGTCGCGGCGCCTGGACGATACGCGGCCGCTGCTGCCGCCTCGTCATCGCGGAACCGCAGGCGAAGGGGCCGACGGGGCGGCGGCGGCAGGGGAGGGGCGGTGCCGGCGTCGATGGAGGTGGCGGAGGAAGATGCAGGCGCGGGGTTGATGGCGGTTGCTCATGCCCGTCGTCGGGGGTACGCACGAGACGGAGTAGGAGCAGGAGCGGCTTGCGCCGGTGGCCCCCGGTCTTGGGCCGGGTGCGGGGAGTTGGTAGGACGTCGACTTGGCTGGACGGCTGGGCGCGTGGTGCAGGTCAACCAGGGATGCGGGGTAGTGGTGGTGGTGGGGCGGAGAGCGCTGGCCTTGGTGGCCGTCGTCGCCCCCCGCAGCGGTCGGGCCGTGCTAGTCGTCTGCGGCCCACCGGGAGACTGAGCGAGGCGGCACCGTCCGGGAGCGGCTCATTGTGAATCAGGAGGCCCGCCCCCGGCATGCGGAATCGCACTTTCGTTCTGGATCGCGCGCAGGGCGCCCGGCGCGCAGCGCCAGTTATTCGAACGAGTCGTTGCAGTAGTCCTAGCGTCGGCGGCGGCGGAGCCCCTTTTCTCCGGGCCCGCCACCGCTGTCACTGCCGTACCCGGCATTGGGGAGGAGCAGGACGACGGAGAGGAGGAATGAGATGAAGCGATGGGTGGTGGCGTGCAACGGCCCATGGCCAAAGATAACAAGGGATGCTTAGAGAGGTGGTGCGCGAGGTCCTCGAAAGCGGCTGCGAAGGTCCTCCTCGCGCCCGGATCTGGCCTGGCGGGCAAGAGGCAGCGGATGAGGGGCCTGGGGAGCAGCTCGGCGCCGCCGCCGCTCCCAGGCCCGTCACCGTCCGCCGCTATCCTCTCGAGACGGCGGAACTTCTCGTCCGGGTAGACCAGGCGGCTCGCGGTGAGGTACCGGCTGAAACCCGCGGGGGTCAGGCCGGAGATGCAGGGCCGCGAGCCCGGCTGGTCCGGCGGCGGCGTCAGATGGTAGGCGCAGGCCAGGCCGAAGGAGATGTCCGCGATGCGCTCGGGGGCGTCTCTGGCCCTGGAGCCGAAGAGCTCTGTCATCCGTCGCATTGCGCGTGTTAGCCAGCCGGACTTCCTCCGCCGATATATATGTGTATGCACGAACAAGGGGGAAATAAAGATCTATGGGCATCATGGATTCACCCGCGAACGGGAAGACCTCAGTCTCCAGACGGTATCGCGTGTAAAACGCAGCAAGCTTTTCCGGCGTGACAACGAGGCTCCCCTTGGGAGCGAACTCGTCCATCTGGATAGGGCGCCCATTATCCGTCAAACCCAGCAGCGGCGGTACAGTAACCTCCCCCTTTTCCAGACGAGGACTCACGATGTACTTAGCAAGCCCACGCAGGAACCTGCCGGACCTGGCTGTGGCCTGGGCGCTCTTGTCAAAGAGGTGCTCCAGTTCTCCCCTGGTGGAGTCCGAGGTGCCCGAGCTCGTCCGGCGGGAAGTGATAGCAGGGCGCTCGGCGAAGGTGCGCCGGTCGCTGAAGCGGACGCCCTGCTAGTCTTCTGGGAAGTCCCGGCGTCTTCATACGCCGTCGGTCAGCACTTGCGTGGTCTAGCAATTATGGGTAAGGTATGCTTAGAAAAGGTGCTTGCTTGTCTTCCTCCCGAATCACCTTGAGGGTCTCATCCATGAAATTGGCCGGCATACCATCAGTCTGACGAGTACTCTCCGGCGGGGCCACGGAGGTCATAGTTTGCGAGCTGCCATGTGTCTCATGAACTTGCGAGAAAGTACCCTGCGAGGACCTCGGGACCTGACAACCGACTTCGCCTTGGGTCGGGGGCAGCATTGCTCCGGGATCTTTAGGTGTCACATCTGGAGTCTTAGCCGGTTGGCTATTCCTATTATGCTGGCGAATCACGTTTGTCATGATAACGTTGTCGACGTGATTTAGTCCCTCAAATCTGAAGCCGAAGCGGAGCTGGTAGGAAAGAGAACAAGAAACGTGAACCAAACAGGCACATTGCTCATAATAGTAAAGGGCGGGAAGCACGCTGGCATGGCCAGCACATATCCATAGCGAACTTTTGGGCCAACGCCCTGTATAATCTGTCTGATGAGAGCTGGCAGTCGATACTGGGATAGGCATGAAAGGGACGGCATTAGATGATTTGTCAGAGGCGTGTTGATGGGACAATCCCCGCTCATCGCTGCAGCTCGGAAGAAGGCAAAAGCATAAGATCTCTCTATGTTACATCGATCGGGTAGATCAGGCTTGCGTGGATTGGCGGGAATGCCTCGAAGCTAGACGGGTGCCGGGAACCTTTTGAGAAGATTGGGCAGAAATAAATGCGAGGCGCGGGAGACTGCCTCTTGTAATTAACTACATCCATTCTCTGCATAGTTATATTAATCTGGTAGTCAAGAGAATTTTATTACTAATCTCCTATAGAGTCCATGCCTGGCTGCAAGAATCTCTACGTTGTCCGTTCAATAACGCCTCGGGGGCAGATATCAATTACCAAGGTTGGCAACTCGCAGTGCGAAGATGACGGGCAGTGAACGTAATTGTTTTGTTAACTCATGCGCCTTGCTCAAGCAAGACGGACAAGCTGGTGGTAAAGACCATTAGGAAAACAAATGAATATGCATAAAGAAAACGCGGAATTCCGGATGAAATTGTCGGTGCGTGTTGAGAAGATCGTGACCTGACGGCGTGGTTTCCCACCGGTCATTGAAAGGAGGTGGCTGAGACGATGAAGACTAGGGAGATTGCCCGCGGGGAGCCCTCCCACTCAACCCAACAATTTCCATGAGATCAAGCCGTGCAGTGAGGAAGAGACGCGCCCGAAAAGAAGGCCAACTGTTGAGTCTGCTCTCATAGCCAACTCACGCCTAGTGAGATACTACCCGTTGCCTCGGAAAAGAAGTCCCGGTGGGTAAACAGCAGAGGAGTTACATCTCATCTTCACTCCCTGAGCTGTCGTAGCCACCGCCCTGCTCCTCAGGCATAGACGCGAAGGTCGGGGGCGCGTCGAATCTCTTACGATTGTCCTGTTGGTCGTGTCAGCTCCTATTCCACCGAGGCAGGAGAGGATCCTTAAGTAACATACTCCTTTCAGCCATCCAGAAGGACCAACCTTGATTGGTCTTCCAGTGGATGTCATAGGTGGCTTCTTGCCGGTAACCGAGGCCCCACCTGTAGTCTTCACATACATTTCGCCCCGGGGGCTGAATGCATTGTAATCATGTAATCTTGAAGGCTGGACGGAACCATCTTCTGTGGTGACATGCGTGTAACTGGCGAAGCTTTCGATACCGGCGCGCGAGTCTAGCGAGGTGGCGGAAGAGAGTGGCTCCTTGGGTCGACGCGACATATTGCTGGCCGGACTCCGGTGTGTCATACCGCGCAGTTCCGGTCGGATGCGGGCCCCACCTGTGGCCGACGATGCCGCGGTGCCTTGACTACCATTCAGATTTCTCGGGTGCGGGGCTGCCGAGGCCGCTGTCGAAGTTGTGCTACGACCAGTATTGAGAGCTCTCAAATGCGGGGGAAGCGGCGCCATGTCCTGATTGTGGCCAGATACGGTAGAGCTAGAAACGCCAGCGCGAACACTTTGATGAGATGCGGTAATAGTGTTCGCACCAATTTCACTTGCTGTTGCGGAGTAACAAGGTCCTATACCGGTGGGGAGACCGGGGGCTTTCGAGGACGGAGCGGCTCCATGATCACTCAAGTTCTCCTTCATGGAACCAACATTTAGGGAGCTTAGAAACTGCGTAGGCTGTGTGCCTACGATCGAGTTACCGAGGACGTAGTCCTATCATCGTTAGCTAAGAATTCACTAAGTCAAAAGGGTAAGATATGCCATACGCGAGCGTCATCTTCGTCATCATCATCTTCATCGGTTCCATCATCTCCAGCAACAGTAGCACGAAAGACACTTCGTGTAACCGACTGAAAACGACCAGCAAGGACATTATCGACATCATCGTCCTCGTCGTCGTCACCATCGTCATAATCGTCATCGTCGTCATCGTCGTCCTCATCGAGGCCGTGAAAGAAACTGGCCCTATCTTCTCTGGCTACATAGCTGTCTTTGTCGTCTTCATCGTCCTCTCCGCCGCGGCCGTGCTGGAGGACATCATCAATGCTGGAGTGCCGCATGTATAACTCATCCTGAGACATATCGCCATTAGGAGGAGCTCCCGGAATTACATCTCCCGGGTGACGCTCTTTCCAATCCGTGCATTGCTTGCACCACTGTGGTTATGTGAGTACTTGTCTCGGATTGTGTTGCCAAGTTAGGACGACTCACTGCGTCCGGTCTGTTACGCTGGGACTTGCTGAATGCCTCTCTGTGTTTTCTGATGCCACAAGGACCCTGGCACTTGATTTGGCTTGACTGAGGTCCTCCGGTGTGGGCCTTGCATGTCAATCCAATATTCTCCGCAGTGATACCGTCGTTCTCGCCTTTCTTCTTCTGTGACCATTTCTTGAGCTGAGTCTGCGAGAATTCAGAGGCCGGCTTCCATTCACCACCCACGGCGCATCTGAACCTGAAGTTATTAGGGTTAGTACCAGGAAAGATTGTAGACCTCGGTTAAATTCTTACTGCGTCGGCAAGGCGGTGGCGCGGCTACTTCCTTGGTTAGCATTCAAATCGTCATAGGTAATAGTAGGCAAAGTATCGTACCTCGTGTAATTGGTAGATGCTTGACTATGGGGAGACATCTTGAGGGAAATTTTGGTCCTGTCCTTCTCTATTATACAGAGATGTTAGTTATAACCAGCTCGCTTCGAATGAGTAGTGGGATTTTGGGCCAGTGCATTGGGCAAGAAGATGAAGCGGGAATGTTGGAGCGGCGTGCTTGAGAGAGGGCGTATGGCAAGAAAAATGGTACGAGAATCTAACGAGGATGAGATGCTCGTGATGTAGGACATGAGAAAGCGTCGTAGCCGGGGTGCCATAAGTCGCAGTAAAATAGGACTACATATACCTAACCAGAGTTCAACTACTAATCAAACCATGAGAAAGCTCCACATCCATGAGCCAAGCGGCAGGTGAAGTAGGGTGGGACTCAATAGGTGCAAGGATTCGGAAGGGAGACCGAAGCGGAATAGAAGGATTATTCGGGGAGGAGAGTGGGAGAGGCCAAATTGTACGGATAGAAAACAGAGGAGTTGATGTGAGTGATACCGCGTGAGCCTGCAAAGATAACTTCGTAGTTGCATGGGACTGTGGTAGCCTATTGTTTAGGGAAATATATGTAGATGGGGATGGAATTGCAGGTGCAGTTGGAGGTGGACGTCCAAGCTACTAGAAAGGATAAACGGGAAGCGTAACAATGTGTAGAGGCAGATACAATGGGTTGTGATGTGATAATCACCTTGATCTTCTCGCCCGGGGCAACTCGTAACAACAGCATACGTTTGTAAAAGGTTGTACTGGATGCAAAGGAACATGACTTACTCTACGTAATCAATCCTCGAGTTATTCAGTAGTCCCCCAAATGTCAAAAGAGTGCCGGAGAATCAAGGACAGAGGAAGTAGAAATGAAGAAGATGAGCAGTGATCGTGCTGTGTATGAAAAAGATCCACCAAAGCAGCTGATGATCCTTAGATTGAGATAGTTGAAAAGTATGAAAGGGGTTCTATTCAACCCTGCCTCACGAACTAGGTGGAGGGAGACGTTTGCAAAGTGTGAGGGTGGCCTGGCTGGTTGAGAAGATGTGTTGAATATTTTTAATGCGGGCACCTACACTGTTTCTGGTCGGATCAGTCGCGGACGTCGATGGGAAGGAGCAGCAGTTGCCTTGGTGATTGATGCTTGCTCCTGCCTTCACAACGTGCTGCAAGGCCAACCTCTCTATTTACCACTGCAGAGCAGAACAGGGGCCCCGATCCAGACTTCTTTTAGCAACTCTGAACAGAAAGCTGCTTCAGCACAAAGAATGGCTGCCTCGCAAGGCAAAGAGTCTCAGACAAATCCAGAGATGACTTGAACACTTAAGCACTGTAAAGTTTAAATAGTTCTGGGGTGAAGCAAGGGCCTCATCTTATAGCAGTCAAGTTTTCTATATCTCTGGGTAGACAGATGGGATCCGAATATTATACATCAAACACAAAGAATAGGCTATATACGTGAACTTGAAACCTCTTGGTCCCGCAGTGAGCAACGTACCTGGCCGGGTAGTATACTAACCTACGAAATGCCTCAAACTGTGTATAAAACAGATGTGATGTCTCGGGCAACGAATCCTCCTGGATGACCTGGGGTAGACAAACAGCACAAGTGCGTTTGCAGCTGCGAAATGGCCCGTAGCTACGCCTACCTACGTGTTCTCTGATTTTCCCAATATGAACCCGTTGGGTTTCTAATTGTGCACACCAACAAAAGTGCGTATCTCTCACCGACCCGAATCACCTCTTAGCAGGTAAATTTCAAGCCATCGCACATTAATTTCTCTTTTACCACTAGTCAACATCAGCAGCCATTCGTCAAATCATCCGGACTCCTCTTGCGTAAGGGCTTCAATGCCTTGAATGCAATGCCGCGGGGACAGCCGGCTATGAAAGACGCGGCAACGCGCAAAAATCGACCGCCTCTCCACTTAACCGAAACGCCGCGGCCGGAACGAACCCCCAGAAACGATAAGAAGGCGTTAAAGATGGCTGAGCTAGCATTGGAAGCCCCGGGCCGAGATAAGGGCTTGCGGGAGAGGTGATGGCGGATGGGAAGCCGGGCCCTAAAACACAGTATTGGCGACCGAAGAGCCACACAACGACAAGACCCCCTCACATGAGCGCGATGCCTCGAGCAGGATTAAGAGGCAAGATAGCGCAGATGACCACGAAATCCCGGCAAAACTTGGCGAAGAGAAGAACGCGAGCGAGTTGCAAGAGCGCGGTGTTGCGAGTCATGAGCAAGGCGGGGACGACGACAGCGGCTTGGCCAGCCCCTCCTGGGTTGAGCCCATAGACGGCTCCGAAGGCATAATTCCCCTGAAGTTCATGTACGAGGGAGAGTGGCCGATCAAGAACCAGCCCGTGAAGGGCGCGAAGCAGTACACTTCGAGCAACACTGGGTTTCCCAAAGAGACTCCCTTTAAACTGAGTGGTTCGAGGATGACATCATTATCGACACCGAGGTCGCGGCGATCATCGAACTATCTGAGGATATCCTTAGCATTAAAACCAGGCTTGCTGAAGGTTATCACAGACGGCAGGACCGTGGATCGGATCGCGGAGCATAACCGCCTCATTGAGACGTTCAAAGTGCGTGGGCTGGCTGTAATGAAGATCACTGTTCGGGATGCCGATGTGTACGCGACGGGTTACAGCAACTGCAGACTCACCAGGGAGGTCGAGAGGGGGATGACCAGCGCGATTGGGACTGTACCTGCCCTTGATGTCGAACAATGGATTGCCGCCCATTTTATACTTGCTAGAGCGGGTCAGATCCGAGGCCGTACGCAAGACTTATGGCAATGAATAAGAGACATATCACACCAGCGGCTGTTTCTGAACCCGATAATATAAGAGCAAGTCTGAGAGAGGGTGAGAGAAGGACTCGGAGGCGTGGTGACCTTCCACAGAATGCTGGAGCTGGTCAAACAGGGAGTAAGTAATTTCTCTGGAGTTATTCCTAACCCTCGCACCCAAGCCGTTGAGCACCAAAGCCCCCATGTGTGGCTGCCGGGTCCCAATTCCTGGAATGCACTCTGTGATCATCGAATGGTCCTTTAGTAGTTTAGGGAGAGTAGCTGACTTTTTGCCGTAGTGCCTAGGAAGTCGTTCAATCAGCAGCATCAAGCGCAATGAGACCGCTATGCCGTTGACAATGATCTCTTCTTCCATGTCAAGGATGCCGATTTCGTCATGGTGCTAGATAAAGCGGCGAATGTAATCGCTTTCCAGTGCGCAGACGCGTTTCGGAAGTTCCTCACGAAGAGTGTCGAGAAGAAGGTAACAGAGTCATTAGAGATCTTCAGCAGCAGACAGCCGATCCCATTTCCCGACATGACGCGGCATGGCCGTCACTGGATAGACTGGCTGGTGAAGAACTCTAAGTTGGGATTTCAGGGCCCCGAGAACGAGCCTCGCCTAGCCAAGTCAGGGGTATACCACTCTGGCGCCCGCTGTCGCAGCGGCGACCCCAACGGCAAACATGGGATTTGGTTAACTACGTATTCGGCCCGTCGGCTCCCTGAAAACGATGCTCTGAACATCAGACTCATGCCGAAGCTGAACTAGAGCGCATTCGGGGCGTGTACGGAGATTATTTGGCATCTTTTTGGTATTTTAGACCCGGATCTGCTCGCCGACTATGTCAAGGTTGCTACAGAAGTCGAGAAGAGCACACGCATACCATTCGAGGCGCGCCGCCAGGACGAGCCCTTTATGCTCAGAGCACTCCTGATGGATCCAATGATACACGAGCACAAGGACCGTAGAGATTGACACTATGGTCTCGCTGGACTAGCTATGCTCGGAGACTTCCAGGATGGCGATTTGCTACTCCAGGAACTCGGCCTTTGAATCCAGAGCACACCGGGAGCTGTACAGCTTATAAGAGGCTGTGAGCTGAAATACTCGATAAGCGCCTGGATGGGTAGATGTTTTGTTGTTGTCAATACGACTCACGAAGCCGTTAGGAGGTGTGCGCTCCAGCGACTAGGCGAGGGTGTCCCTGGTTTGACTGTCACATCTTCGCCTTATTCTTGCATCAGCGTCGAACAGGAAGACGCCGTACCAGAAGACCAACGAATCTTCTCAGAACGGGAGATGTTTCCCGAACGACGGCATCGCAATTCCAGTGATGACTCTGAGGGGTATTCGTCTTCCGAGGACGAGGCTGAGAGTCATCCGAACGCACTAAGAAGCCAACGACAAACCTTTGTAAGCCGGGATCTGGAGCCGACGAATTCGGAGAAAAGAGGGGTTTCATCCAGCGCCTGGGGGGGGGGGGGGGGGGG